>JAOQIF010000457.1:0-67836 GCA_026260285.1 Colletotrichum sansevieriae
TATATAGAAAGCTATAAGAGTAGCTAGGATAGGGGATAGGTACCTTACTACTAGCTAACTACTCCTCTAAGCTTCTCTAAACTATTTATATAGAAAGCTATAAGAGTAGCTAGGGTAGAGGATAATATACCCTACTACTAGTTAACTACTCCTCTAAGCTACCTAGCTATTTAAGGAAGAGTTATATAACTAGACCTAGGGATACTAAATTCTAGACCTATAGGAACTATAAACTAGGAAGGCTTATAAGAAGCAACTAGGTAGGTACTAGGTACCCTCTAGATAACTATAGAGTAGCCTAGTCTAAGGATAGACTAGTTTAGAGAGGGGGGATCGTGTTATAAGCCTGGATAAGATCGTAGAGGAAAGGATATACTAGACTTGCCGGACTACCCTATAGAGGTCTATAGAAAGAGGATACCGGGTAGCGCCTCGGATAATAAGCTATGCTAGGAGTCCGTAGGAGGGGAATACTAGTAGCACCCCGGGTAATAGGCTATCCTAGGGAAGTCTATAGGTAGGGGGTATTAAGTAGCTCCCTATATAAGTCCTCTAATCCTTATGCACCCTTATATAGTAGACTAGAGGGTTAGAGAAGAATGAACGTTACGACTTTGCACCTATCTATACTAACTCTTTCACTCTGTACCGTACCCGTTTGTGACACTGGCGCTGTTCTCAACACGTTGTCAGTCTCGTCCACCCTGATCGGAACGTTTTCATGGGAATTTGGGTTCTTGGCGCAATCCATCAAGAGCGCCGAGCAATTTGCACTCTCTGGCGCCGAGCACACCAAGGCTTCCTTCGAGGGCCAGACTCGTTGGGCGCCATCGCGCAGGAGCAAAATCTCATTTGACGGAGACCCGTGGCGCAGCAGTGATGTCGACGTTCCCTTGGGACTGGAGAACTTCACTGCTACCATCCCGCCAATCACCACCGGAAACATGAAGCGAACGACTATCGGCGAGTGTTCGAACAGATTCAGCTAGGCTCCTCCTGCCGGAACACACGAGGGACGCTGTGGCTAAGGACCAAGAAAGTATTTTGATTCTGGGCAACTATCGCGCATCTAGACAGGGAACGGAAACCATCACTCGGGCCGCTTGAAGTGCCTCACCAATCCTTGCCAACTATCCTCGCTATAGCCCTTCTGGACCTTCTGACACGTTTCCAAGCCCCACTCGGTGACGCCGATCATCAAGGAACTCTCAAACATGAAGGCCATGCTTCCCTCCCCAATCTTCTGCGGCTTGAGTTCGGCGTTCGACGCCCGCTCGAAAGTGCTAGCATCGGGACCGTGGGCCGACATCACATTGTGCAAGCTAGCTCCCGCAGGGCGGAAGCCTCCTCCCGTCTTCGCGTCGTAATCGCCGCAAATTAGCCCCATAAACTCCGACATGGTGTTCCGGTGGTACCAAGGAGGTCGAAACGTATCCTCTTGCACCAGCCAACGTGGTGGGAAAATCACAAAGTCCGCTACGGCCGTTCCTGGGTGGTCCGACGGACCCGAAAGCACCGTGTAAATGGAGGGATCTGGGTGGTCGAATGAGATGCTTCCGATGACGGAGAAACGGCCCAAGTCGTACTTGAATGGGTAATATCTTCCATGCCAAGCTACGACGTCGAAAGGGGTGTGGTTCTGTTTCGCAACGAAGAAGGCGCTGTTGAACTTATTCACGATCGACCACTCGGTGTCATCCTCGTCGAAAGCAGCAACGGGGACCTGAAAGTCACGAGGGTTCGCCAGGCAGTTCGATCCGATGGGCCCGAGCTCCGGCAGAGTGAAGTGACCTTGGTACAGCTCGAGGATGTAGCCTCTCACCGAGCCCTCGGGCAAGTTGACCCGGTACTTGATTCCGCGCGGGACAACGACAATCTCGTTAGGCCGAACCAGGATATTTCCCAGTTCAGTCTTGATATCCAGGACACCATGCTGGAGGACAATCAGCATGTCGCCGTCCGACGAGTACATGGCCGTCTTCGGGTCCATGCTCTTTCCTGCGGCAAAAATGAAGATGCCCAGGCCAGTTTTCATGGCGGGGTCACCGGCACCGCCGACCGGTCTCAAGCCGCTGATCCAGTCGGTCTCATTGCTGATGTCGAACGGGTCCCAGCGTAGTTGATTTGGAATTTGATGGATTTGACCCCCGGGCTTGGGCCCGTTCTCGCGCAAAGGCTCAAAGGAGGAGTGGGAGGCGGAAGGGATGATACGATAGAGCCATGATTGCAGATTCTCATGGCGAGGTGCCGTGAAGGCTGTACCTGAGAGCTTCTCTGCGTACAGTCCGTACGGTGCTTTTTGAGGCGAATTGGCTCCTATGGGTAGAGCTCCATTTATGGCCTCTGATCTGTTGCGTGGTGAGCGTAAGCAAATATGTTTGGGACGCCAGAAGAAGGTAACAAGATCCGACAGCGATGTGACGACTTACTCATGAAAAGATCCAAATCCATTAAGGTACTTATATTTTTCTTTGGTCGAGAAGTCTGTCACAGGCATGACGATAAGAAATGCAATCGGAAGCCGAAAAGGATTATTTTGGATTCGATCAAGAGAAGCTAGAAATGAGACTTCAGTTCTGATTGATTATATCGAGGACTGCAAAGCATTAATACGAAAAATGTTATTCAGGAACTCAAGCGACGTAGATGGACGTTACAATGCGGAACGACAGCCATTCAGGCGGCCCGGACCAAATACAATGCCCATCACCGGCTGTGGCTAAACTCTGATGAGATGTCGCCTCCACGGCCGAATTCATTACCGACCGCTAATGCCGACATACTCAGAGTCATACCTTCGGAATACCGGGAACTTTACTGTGAGTAGTGGACGTTATGTGTGGCAGGGCGAGGATTCGGCATCTCGGAATCTCGGAACGCATGAATCCCGAGCGCCAACATTGCCGCAGGAGAAATCGTTCATCTGAGCCTACCAAGGTGTAACCAGCCAGCATTGAACCTGTTCATTTTTAGATGCACTCTTCAGCGAGTGAGGAGTAGTCGTTGGCTTAGAGCCCATACATAGCCGCCTGAAAGCACTCTACTAAGATATAGGCCATAAGGAGTCTGAGTCTATTGGATGCATGTATCGAGAGAGATTACTAGGTGGAACCCGCAGACTGCTGATAGGAGACTCATCAATAGACCTAGCTGTGTGAAAATCATGTAACGACATAGAAAGTTCGGAGATATTTGCGTTACGCTAGAACCGTATACAGCTACCTAGGTGATTTGGAAGGGCATATTTTCCGGCGATAATCTCACGCAGTTCTTGATCATTTCGCATAAAATATGAATGTATTAGATGACTTGGACAAGCCAAGCAACCCTGTTCCACAGATAACATGTGAGATAACAGGAAGACGACACTATTCATATTAAATGGTGAAACAACCTTGGTTTAGTGATTTAGCACGCGGTTGTTAAAAGAAATCCAATAGTAAATTTTTCTAACGGCGTTTCGAGATAGTGGCGTTTGAGGAAATGCCGACTTTGGCACCGTTATTGGGCAGCTTCGCTCTGAACAATGAGAATGGACGTTGTCTTTCGTCGTTTCCTGGGTAGACTTGGGGACCGAAAGCAAGTTGGTTATTGGTGAAGTAGATATACCCATCCATCGCCACAGCAAACTAGGTCATCGGTTAGCTACAAGAACTCCCGTTCACGAATCACGGCCAGTCGACATCGACTTACGGTGTCAGCCCAGTTGATCCGTGGGTCTCTCAAGAATATCCGGTCTGTTCCGTTGGCGGGATTGAAGAAGTTTACCGCATTCTGCTCGAAGTTCCCGTGATATATGAAGCCGTTCGTGTCTGTCTCAAAGCCGTCAGAAAGTCCCTTCTGACTTGACGTGACAACAGCACCCTGCGCCCGCACTTCAGAAGTCGGTCCGTTGTCCAGCAAGCGCTCTGTCGGAATACTGTAGAGATATCTGTTTCCAACTCCGCCAAAATAGAGATCCTTTCCGTCCGCCCCAAGTGCAATGCCGTCGGCGCCGAAGGTCAGGAATGTGGCCGGCTTTCCGGGTTGGTTGGCATAAAGCTCTCGGCCCCAGACGAAGGCAAGGAACTGGCGGTCGCCTTGAACGTAAGGGCTGCCATCAAGATGTCGCCACGACTCTCCGCTGCCGAGATCAACAGTTATCAGGCCTGTGCGGCCCTCACTTGACGAGTCGGTGATGTAAGCGACACCCTCTCCGCTATCTGTCAGGCTTGGATTGAGGTCGAAGCGCACATCGTTCAAGTAACTATCCGGGTAGGCGACATTATTCGGGAAAACAATTGTTTTGACCACGGAGTTCGTGTCCAGATCTACACCAATCAATTTGGGACCGCCGACAGTGGCAGTGACCAGAACGCCTTCCTCCGTGAGTGCTCTTCCGGTGTCGAGTATCCACAGACGGTCAGCGCTATCGATGACAACACTCTGGACGCCGATCAGGTGGTTTTGATAGTTCGCACCTGTAGGGGGGGTTGTCGTGAGGTTGATAGCTCCGCCAGGTGGGTTGTTGAATTCTGCGCTCGGGTACGGTTTCTCGGTGTCGTTTCCAAACAGCTCGGCGACAGTGTATTTGCCGTTAACCCCGTTATTAGTATTGTTTGAGTCCAGGCCGCCAGGATAGTTAGAGAACTTGCGGCCGGTTGAAGAAACGGCGATGCCTGTACCATTTGATCAGTATTTCAGACATTCCTTCTGCAGCCTGCGCGACAATACCTGTGGGCCACTGGTCGTTGTACAGATGCACCAGCTCCAAAGGCGGACCAGCCCGTCCAGGGTCAGCAATCAGTTCCTGTGCGCAGATCTGAATGCTCACGAGCCCCGATAGAACTGCAATTGACGCTAGGTGCATCATATTCGTTGGTTTTCTCGATGGATTGTTTCGAGGCAGGGAGGACCGGTCGGATAGCGAATGTTGCTACCCTTAAGTAACGTGGAATGATTTCAGCTTGGCTGAGATCATCGACGATTTCGAAAAGTGATGACGCGATGCAACCCCGAAGGCTCCAAGATGTCGAGGACACGCCAAGATCTAGTGTCAAATACCACATCATGAGCTCATTGTGCGGGGGTTTAGATGGACAATTATGGGGCAGAAGCCGGACGCTGTACAGCATCCTCAACAGGATCGGGTGTGATTGCGCTGTGATTGTTCCTCTACAATCGCCTGATTCTAAAGCAATTGTGCGGTCCTGCTTTGATCATTGTTTCTATGCAGCTGTCCGTCTTAGCTGCACGGTGTCTTGCTATTCTTTTGGGTAACCGTGTAGTCTTTCACCAAAACCGCTGGTTAGTTAGGTTATGTCTTCAGCGAATCAGACTTCACAACTGAACAACAGGTTTCGTTAAAATTGCATTATTTCCTGTTGAGGGTGAGACTCCCAATCAAACATCTGTGACTTCATTATAGCCAGGGCACTTCACAAGCCCGTTTGTTAGCTTCTCTCAAAGAACCTGCTCTTTAGTTGGCGCACGAACACAACACAAACTAAAAACCTCGATTCCTGATGTCTGCTCTGAACTGTATTCCGAAGATTCTCCTTTGCCAGACCTAAAGTCCTTAGATTAAAGATTTTGAGACTTCCGCTGTTTGCAGTCATTTCTTTCAGCTTTTTGGCCTTCTACAATGACAAGGGTGCCTGAATCTGACCAGAACAGTCGCCGAATCCAACTAATTCGCCGTCTTGTTCTCCAGCCCAGCCTCTAATGACTACCGTGTCGCCATCTTGCAGGAATTTCCGTTCTTGGCCGTCATTCAATTTGATAGGTGTCTTACCACCTTGAGACTGCTCCAGGAGGCTGCCCTGAGTTCCTGGCTCAGAACCCGAAATCGTGCCCGATCCAAAGAGATCACCAGCCCGAAGGTTGCAACCCGAGATAGAATGATGAGCCACCATCTGTGGCCAGGACCAAAGAAGGTTTTTGGAAGAAGTGCGGGTAATCACGGTTTCTTCGCCCCCGGAGGCTGAAGTTATTGAGATATGACGTTAGTAATGAACTTTGATGGATCTTCTAGGTGACAGTCGCGGCGGAGAAATTCCTTACCAGAGAGAGAAACCTCCAGGTTGATATCCAGGACGTTGTCCGTCCGGTCTTCCCGCAAGTATTCTTGTATTTGGACGTCGTTGTCGAGTCCCTTGGTCCGGAAAGGCTCAAGCGCATCCGCCAGCACGACCCAGGGGCTGATGGTCGTACCAAAGTTCTTCGCATTGAACGGTCCAAGAGGCACGTATTCCCACTGCTGAATATCTCTGGCACTCCAGTCGTTCATCAGCACATAGCCAAAGATGAAATCCTCAGCTTCCTTGACACGAATCGGTTGCCCCAGGCTGTTAGGTCGGCAGATGAACATGCCCATCTCAAGCTCGATGTCAAGTCGGGCACAGGGCCGGAACACGGGTTCGGTGGCGCCGGGTGCCGGCAGAGCTTGGCCCCACGGTCTCCGGAGCGGTGTCCCGGAAACTACAACGGAACTGGCGCGGCCGTGATAAGCGACAGGGAGGTGGTTGTAGTTGGGCTGCAGCGCATTTGCAGGTCCGCGGAAAAGAGTTCCTACGTTGTGCGCGTGATTGCGCCCAGCGAAAAAGTCGGTGTAATCTCCAATTGCAAGTGGGAGATGCAAAGTTACTTCCGATGCAAGTCGCAAAGCGGCCTTTTGCAATGCTTCGTTTTCCTTCAGAATGTCCGGATGAGGCGTGTTTTCTTGGAAAACTTCTTGCAAGTACGCCCGGACAGCACGGTGGACTGGCCGCCCAAGTTCCGCAAAGGAGTTGAGGGTAGGCTGCGAGAAAACCTTCAGGTGCTCTTGTGATATGCTTGATGCTTTTCGGAAGCCACCGCCCGTTGCAAATGCGTCGAGGTCGAGAACATGGTCCCCGATCGCAACAGCTGGACGGTGCAGCTGCTTGTCTTTGCTGGATATCACTCCAAAGGGTATGTTTTGGAGTGAGAAGTGCGATCGGGGAGGAATGGGAAGCCAAGACATCATTTTGAACAGAATTCGTGTAATCTGCATGAATATCAATGAATTCGGTCGACACAAGACCAATTTTTTGCTACTATATCAATAGCTGTTGATTATCGAGTCCATTCGGTTGTTGATGGACGAAGCACTAGCAGCAACCTGTTCCGAGAATCCGAGAAGGGTTCCGATGAGTCGGAACTGCACCTTCCCCTCTCGGCCCCTCTACTAAGCCTTGTGCAGATCATTGATTGAGAATTTCGGTAGTCGGGAAGTTTAGTTTCAGTCGTTTCTGGGAGACTCTAATTCGCGCAAGCAATAAGATGGCGAAGCCGCTGCATCTGCAAAGAGAAATCCAGGTTAACATACGCCTGTCCCATCTATAAACCACTCGCCGTGGAACTCATCACCGTCAACTTTACGATCCCCTGTACTCGTTCAAAATGTCTGGCAAAATTACGAGAATCACCCTGTTCAAGATCCCGGACGTAGAAAGTCAGAAGAAGGTCCTCTCTTTCTATCAACAGATGCCCCAGAAGGCAGTTAAGGTCAGTTTCGCCGTTGTTATTACTTCGATTTCCCACCTTCCACAGTAAAATCATTTCGTTTGATCTACCAGTCATTTCATCGATCGACTTACTTTGGACAGGATGGAAAACCCTACATTATTTCTGTGAAGGCCGGCTTAACTGCCGCTGATCAGAGAGCCCAAGGGTTCACAGTAGCAGCGATATCTGAGTTCGCGTCTGCAGAAGACATGGCCTACTACGACAACGAATGCGCAGCACATGCGGAACTGAGGGCATTTGCGAAGGGTGCTCACCAGGGTTTCGCGATGGTATACTTCGGCGAACAGTGACGAGAGTATTAGCGTCAACTACAAAAATAGATCTCAAGCAATCGTCAGGCGCATATCAAGAAACTCAGAAACCCTGCCATCGGAATTTTTGCCCACGTAAATCAAAATTCACTATCAATGGAAACTTGAGTCTTCACTTTACTCGGTGAATAGCGAACGCCGGAATCTTTAATCCAGACTCTTTTTGCCCCCCGCCTCCAGACCTAAGCCTGAGTAGGCGATAGCCCTAGTTTCGCTATGCGAATCACGTATTTAAATTTCTAGTTAGTAACTGGAAGAAGAACGCTCCGACATGATGCTGATTAGCGGCTGAACAAGTGCTAGTCTGCAGGCCCCTGTCAATGGAGTTTATCATGACCAGCTGAAAAGAAACGTAATGTGGAACGTCGAAAATGGAGTGTCTCAACCTAATGCGTGCACATCACTGAAAATAAAACTCTTCTATGGAGGCATATATATCATTATTCATCGAAGAGAATTCTCCAAATGACTTAGTTTAGTTCATGACTTTGCTTAAGACACTGTCAAGCCTTTGGGCCACTGGTAGCCTTTTGCGATGGTTTCGACCTCTGACTTCTCGCAACTACTGAGAGTCATCACGCGTCTTCGCCCTTTGAACATTCTTGAGAAACTTTTGTGGCCCAGCCCCTCCGTCTTCGGTCTCATATAGCATCGACCTTTTCAGCTTAGCCCACTTATTCTCAGCCTTGCCGCCCCAGGCTGGCGGAATGAATTCATCAACCCTCCAAAGGTTCCTCTCTGTCTCATTAGAGTGAAAGTCATAATCGTAGCCCTTATCCGCGATGTTATCAACAGTTAGCCGGACAAAAGGCTTATCGGGGATTTCGCCGCCCTTCCAAGTCTTTCCAGTCGGAGTAGGAATGAAATTGACGACCACACAGAAGGCCGGCAGGCGGATGGAGGTGTACATTGCGGTGATATCTATGGCGAAAGCTCGCCTAGACTCGAGGTCAACACAGGTGTCAGGGGTGTCGAAAACGAGCCAAAGAGGCATTATTGAAATTTGGTAGTCTTTACAGTGAAAATTTCGTGGCTCAATTTGAGGTTCGAGTTTTCTTCGAGAACATAGATGTCTTTTTAGCTTTTGAAGAAAAGAGGCCAGACTTGGAAAAAGCGGCTCCAAGGATGTTTCGCATAATGAATTGCTTCCCTGTACCTCGGGGGAAATATATGCTGTGGAGCCGAGAAATTTCCCAGGCTCGCCTGAATTATAAAATCAATCCGAAAGATTTTCTGTAAGATGCTTTTATGAGATACCAAAATAATGATCACTAATATCCGGTTTGTCATTGCCGTCTGGTCAGTATGAATCGTGCACGGTGGTCATGGGACCCATGTCCTAGATAAAGTCCTCCTGCTCTGTTCGCTATCTAACACGGAATTGGGTTCGGTTTCTTCTCAAATATCATTTAGCTTCAGAGTAATAATTGGCTGACAGGCGCCGATTAATTGGTAAGAAAAGTTGCCGTCAAGGTCAGATCTCGATGGAGTGGAACGACATAAAGAGGGCTGGGTTCCCGGCCTGGGACGTTGATTCTCTTTCCACTCATGTATTGAACCACTCGAAACAACCCTCAAGTTTTATCAATACATCATTTCAAGCTCACCTAATTTCGTCACTGGAGCAACGGGCTTCATTGGCGGTCTGCTGAAGCCCTGAACGCCGGACATCGTCTTAGGCTTAGCGTCCGCCGCGAGGAGCAGATCGAAAAGCTGAAGGAGACCTTCTCTCAACATGAAAGTCAAATTGAATTCATTGTCATTTCAGACTTCTGAAAGGCGCACGCCTTTAACGAAGCCGTGGTGGGCGTCGACTACATCATTCACGTGGCCTCTCCCATGATGGGAAAGGCCGTCGACTTCAAGAAAGACTACATCGCCCCTGCTGTCCAGGGCACACTTTCTGTCTTAGACGCGATGAAAACCTCCGCCAATATCAAGAGATTTGAGATTTTTTCTTTGCTTTTCGCCCTGATGTCACTCGGGGTCCTTTTAGGACAGCTCTATGCCTCTCTGACCGTGGAAAGTAGCCTTCACAAGACCGCTTCCGACGTACGAGACTCGCTAACATGTATCCAGAACACCCTGAAAATAAACTTCATGTCGATCCTGATATGCTAGTTCCTGAAGGTATACTAGGTCACTCCATGATGTATCAGGGCCCTAAGATTCTCGCGCACCAAGCCACGGCCGACTGGGTCGTGAAAAATTCCACCCAACCTTCGTCACCGGGCCCAACCTTTTCCAAAAGAAGCCGGAGAGCATTGATAGCATCAATCACTTGTTCTTGGAAACAATTCGAGCCGGTGCCCTCTCTATTTGGCCCGTCCTAGTCGACGTCAGAGACGTTGCTGAGGCCATGGTGAAGGCGCTCTCAGCACTTGTTCCCGCTTTCCAAGAATTCATCCTCTCTGGGCATATGACTTCCGGAAATGGAGTTGGCGAGTTGGTGCAAAGACTCTATCCCACTGCCGACCTCAAGCTCAAGCCGACTGTGGAGGGAGGGCCGACAATAACTACGGTGACCAAGGCTGCTGACAAGATTCTTGGCATAATGTGGAAATCATTCGCGGCGTTGTTGATTTTCAGCTTGCTTTTAAAACTTGAATTAAGTTCTTGGGGTTCCGCACTACGTCAAGTCAATGAAAAGCCTGAAAGAAAAGATCAAAATAGTTAGAAGGCTTCAATGAAGGTGAAAGAAATTGTTTACCAATCAATTCCTAGGTAGTAGGGCCGAATAGTGTAGCTGGAGCACAAATAATTTACATATATTTCTCCCCTTGTCTAGCAAGTGATGCTTGGATATGTTGACTTAGCGCGCAGGGCGTAGTTCGGCGTGGTATTTTAGACACAGTCGACTGTTTAAGGCCAAAGTATGCATATGTGCCTGAAAGTTGTTGACTTAATGATACCTTAGCACACCGGCGTTTCATGGCTTCATCTGGATAGATAGGATCCAAGGAGTTTCTCGGTGTCAAAAATACGTCTTCTCTACTCCCCTTGCAACCATGTTGGTTTTCATATTGATACTGGTGATTCGGCTGTCACACGTCCGCTCCTTTCTCTCTATTACCCAAAAACAGCTCAGTAAATGGGCCCTACTTTCCAATCCCCATTCATCTGCTAGTCATAGAAGAGCAAAGAAAAACACGGATAGAAAGTGAATTGGATATTCATGTATTGGACACCCCATCGGATGGAGAGAACTTGACATTTCGGCTTCTCAATCATATCTTTCGTTTTGTATACACAATGTGTATAGCAACGTTGTGTGGTTTGTGTATGTCCGATCCTTGTAGACAGCCTCAGAGATAATCCTTAAACGGTCAAAAATATGACGGCGAACTCAAACGCTTACGTTGTATGATGGCAGGATAAATGAATCTGCAACCTAAGCTGTGTTTAGTTTTCCTAGTGCTAGCACCGAAGACACTGTCTGCGGCTAGATGGATTTCTATATGACCACGGCGTGCTAGACTATGATCTTTTCACCTGGTTATACACTCTTCAGCCTCATTATAAAGCTTACTACTACGAAAGAAAAGTCTCTTTGGCTCTCTGTTTGCGTGGAGGAAGAAGGAGCAGAGGTTGGCACTTTACCGATTACCGAAGGCCTCTAGAGGAGCTTTCTAACTAATTGACACTATTAAGGTAGACGGATGTCGTTCTGGAAGTCAAATCTCCCAGCTATTGGAATGCTGGCAGCCTCATTGCTAAGGTGCATGGCAAATTCAAGGCTGCGTAGGGGAGCTAAATGGAAACTTGGTTGTAGAAAACAGCTGGGACCTTAGCAGTGGGAAGAATCGAAGTCAGGGAATAATTCAATACTACCAACGACTTTCTGGATAGGTTAATTACGAGAGAACCTTTGGTAGATCAGCGCCTTGCCTGTTGCTATGGCGTGACCATGCTTCAGGGTTTAGGCAAAACAAAAGGGAGAGAGAGCTACAAGAGCATTCTTCTGGCCAGTGCGACCACTCCAAGCTGAATTCCGATGCCAAGAGTTTACGGATTATCAGAACTCGGTAAGATTGCCGCTCTCTTCAAAGGATTGCTGACCACATAATCTTGTTGCGCTACCTTCTAGAAAGAGGACTGGATCACCCCATTAGAGCGGGGTAATTAAGGCCGCAAGCTGATAAGAAGATGATGTGATTATTTATATCTCAAATTCCCTGCGTCCGGTGTTTGGAAGCTATCCGCCCGTACAGCGCTAATATGAAGCTCTCCGTCTTGTCGCTCCTCGCATCGGCGATTGGCGTCCGCTCAGGGGCCGGCGGTGTCCCACACTTTGACGGTCTCACGGTGAGAACCTCGACTGGCACCTTTACCGGATTCATTGATCGAGACTCCCCGAATACTCGGCAATGGCGCTCCATTGCCTTCGCGGAACCCCCTGTTGCGTCGCGTCGCTGGCTGCCTCCCGAGAAGCTTCCGCCGTCGACCAGACACCAATATGCGACAAAGTTCCCGCCTTCGTGTCCACAGTTTGTATCGGCGGTCGAATCCATGTGGAACACGCCTCTGACCAAGGGCAACCTGATTTACAATGGCGGTCAGAATGATACGTCGGGCCTGGTAGGCGAAGCGACGTCCGAAGACTGTCTTTACTTAGCAGTCTGGGCCCCTACGAGTCCGCCACCTGAGGGTGGTTTTCCAGTCCTCTTTTTCATGACGGGTGGCGGCTTTGTGATGGGTGGCATCGATCTTCCCTGGCAGATTCCGACGTCGTGGGTCGAGCGGTCACAATCGGCAATCGTCGTCACGATCAACTACCGCGTCAGCATCTTCGGCTTCCCTAATGCGCGCGGACTGGCCGACGGGGAGCAGAACCTCGGCATCCTCGACCAGCGGGCAGCTCTCGAATGGGTCCACGAGAACATCGCAGCCTTTGGCGGCGACCCAACTCGCATCATGCACTGGGGCCGGTCCGCGGGCTCCATCAGCGCGGACATCCACGCCTACGCTTACTACGACGACCCGATTGCCCAGTCCTACTACATGGAGTCGGGAGTCGCGCAGTCCGGCATTGCCGATGACCCAACGTACTCCAACTTCAGCTTCGTCGCGCGGCACGTAGGCTGCGAGTCCCCTTGCGGCGCCGACTGCGATGACGCCGACGGCACGGCGGAACTCGACTGCATGCGCCGAGTATCCTTTGCACAGATCACGAACTTCATCGGCAAGTACGGTGACGGGGGGAAGACACCAGCTCTATCCTTTGCGGTTGTCCCCGATGATCGCATCGTCTTCAGCGACTACCAGGCCCGCGCCGCAGCGGGCAAGATTGCGCGTCGCCCGGCCCTCATCTCCTTGACAGCCAACGAGTTCTCTTCTCTGGTCCCATGGCCGAAGGGAAACCTGACCGAAGGCCCATGGCAGCCTCTTGTCACCTCGCTGGATATCGCGTGGGTGTGCGCAGCACGCAACGCCACTGTCGCCCGCAACCAGCTGAGCACGTCCGAAGCCCCCGTTTTCCGGTTTCAATACGCCGCCGAATTTCCCAACATGAACGCGTACGATTGGCTGGGCGCGTACCACAACAGCGAGACGCCCTTGGTATTTGGGACGTATGGGCTGCTGGATCACATAGCGCCGACGACGGGATTCCAAGTCGAGCTCAGCAGGGTGATGCAGGATTATATCATGGCGTTTGCGGAGGACCCGTATCAGGGGCCACAGAAGAGATTCGGATGGCAGCCACAGGTTGTTAGTGAGCCGAATGGAGGGGATGTGCTTCGTTTTGGAGCTGGCGGAAAATCAGTTCAGCGAATCGATGGGGTTGAGGTGGAAGGGGTTTGCGATGGGCTTGGAGAGTATGATCCATTTCCGTAGACCTGCATCTGGGGACATTCTGTGTTGGAACCGTCCACTAGTTTCTGCGTCCAGCGATCCAACGATAGGAGTCACGACTGGAGTCGGCCAGTGCAGGGGGCTACTTCCGGTAGATTGGTCCTGCAGAGCATATCATGGTCTTCCGATGCTTATCAAGTCGTAGTACATCACCCCTGTGCTACGGATCCAAGATGTATCCTGCGTAGAAGATTCTTAGGCTTATGCAGTGTTATCTTCTCACGACTGTGTGCGCTTCACATTCATTGGTCACGTTGGGCGTCACTCAAAGCGTCCAAAGCAGCATTAAGTGAGTGAGCAGTTGGGTGAAGTGATTTAATTCGAGCAGGGCAACCAAGCGCCGTGTGAGTAAATGTATGAGCATGAGTGAAGGGTACATTATCTCTCTGATATCACTTGCATGCTGACAGCAGCGACTTCGCGATGCGTGCCTTTCTTCTTGGCGTTGCGAGGAATAACAAAATCACACATGCCTTTGCCGTCTCCAATAAGCCAGTTTACAGACCAACACTCAGCCTGAATTTTCCATTTACAACGCCGATCATCTTCACATCCGACTTCATTTCGCAAAGATCAAAGGGATCTCACCACCATGCCAGATGGCCATTTACGCCCCTCTTGATCCAACTCGCCACGAGATCAGAGTCTTCTGTTTCCTCCAGACGCAGCCCCGTTCTGCGCCCCAGGAAATAAAAAATGCCTTGCGCGACTAAGACGACATCTCGTACTCCGCCACCTCATACGTTTGGGAAGATGCGGCTGACATCCTGGAGGTCAATATCAACGACGCATTCTTCTGCATCACTCGGAACTTGTACGGCGCCCTAGAGCATCTCGAATGAAACGGATGCGATTCGTGGCTAAGGGCCGACGAAATATGCATCGATCAAAAGAATCTCAATGAAAAGTTCCCTCAAATCAACTCGATGGGCGGTATCTTTAGACGCGTGAAGACGGTGGATATGTGTCTCTGACCCGGCACCGCGGAAACGGACTCAATCACGGACATCATCGCTGATGATGGGCCAGGTCTAGTTGACCATGGAGTGCTGGAGCTGCCTGATCGTGCTGTGTGCGGAGCGAGAGATCCGATGGTGATCATGGAATACGTCTCGCCAAGGATTTTCACGGATGATCTTGGGGTCGAAGAGGGCGCACATTTGAGCAATGTCATTCTCTACTTCTTGAAGAGCTACATGTTCACATCCGGACGTGATGCTGCATTCATCCATATCCTGCTGCTCGAATACTGGCACAGAATGTGGATCATTCAAGAAGCCGTCTCGGCTCACACGGCTTCGGTTATCGTTGGTAACAGAAGCGTCCCGGTCGAGCTGTTTCACCGGGCAGTGACAGTCATTTGGATTGGAGGGGGGCACATCTGATTTCAATCTGTGATCGACGTTAATCGAAGGTCCGAAACCTCTGGTATTGCGCCGCCATCTTCGTCTGGGCCGTTCGAATCCGGACCGTTCTCTCGTTAGCCTGCTGTGGGAAACAGGTCCGGCATTACCAGGTCGGCCGCATCATGCCGCAACAGATCCAAGTGATGTGGTGTTTGGCCTGTTGGGCTCGTAAGCAAGGAAGAAGCGCAGTATCTGGCTCCCGACTACTCGTTGTCATCCGCTGATGTTTTCACTCAAGCGGCCAAGATCATATTCATATTCTGTTCCGGGTTCATCCACCCACGACAGACTTATAGTCTTGAGTTAGCAACGGCAAGAGGTGCTGGAGGAATGCTTCCAAGCTGGGTTCCTGACTGGCGAGAGAGATCGGCCGTCATGGCGTTCGCCGAGACCTGTATCTTCACGGATTATTTTACCATGCTAGCGGGGATACGACCCAAAGCATCGAAAAAAGACGTGATCTCGTCCGTCGCCACCCAGTCCTTCGTGTCCGCGGCTGCGTAGCTGACACGATCACCGAAGTCATGGATACGTGTGGTCTCCGGGTGTTCCGCCACGGACAGTCTCACATTCTGGAACCCAAAGGTTGGCTGAATGCTTGAGGCGCTTTCGTTGGGCTTGGGGTCGAACATAGTCCTGGCTGGAACAACTACTTCGTGGACACGATGCTTCGCGAAAACTGGGACATTGGCTTCCAATGGATGGGTTCATTGTTTTATCGAATGATCGGAACGGAGGCGACAGAAGTCAAAACTTTGTCGCCAGAATAACAGACCGCTGTCTGCGACTGGTACGTCAGGGATGAGAGAACCCCGCCCATCTCTCCCGTTCTGGGCGAAGCTCAGGCAAGCTTCATAGACTTCTGGCGAGAGGATGGGGAACGTTCGGACAGGGGTCGGACCTTTTTCCAGAACTGCCAAGGGCATGTTTGGATCCGGCCACATGGGGATCGAAGTTGGTGACGTGGTGACGCTCATATCGGGAGTCGCAACACCAATTGTGCTGTGACCGCGAGACGAGGAAAGGGTTTTCTGCCCAGGAAATGCCTGTTTATGGCATAATGAACGGAGATTCCTCGAGGCCGAGCCAGATGAGGTTGAATCTGCCATACATTAGATCCCACCTAAGTTTATTGTGCAGTGGCCGCCACGGTTGACCTTGGGCAAGGCTGGGTTGATGGCGGTCGTGTGCCGGTCTAGTTGATACCAGGCAGTCAATATAAGGAAGCCGTTGCTCGTAAAGATGCGAAAGGATATGCGAATGAAGTTATTCGCATTGAGACCAAGCAGACTTGTAACATGGCCATGAGGCGGAACGTCGCCGCACTGCTATAAGTAAACCGATCCATACCCATGCCACCTTTTTGTTCAAGCCCATAACTTTTACATAGGTCCCGGTCTCATACCAAACATGACAAAAGGTATTGTACGAAAGCGCCCTCCCCTCCCCTTTTTTGTTTTGTCACATAGCCCTTCGACTCCAAGTCACCGAGTCCAACCACCGGCCGGGGGAAGAAAAAAAAAGTTCGGAATCCTTCCATCCACGGGCGTGTGATTGCTTTTGCAAGTCTTTTCTTTCGATCGCTTATTGGCGGAGAATGGCCTTACCCTTGGCCTTGGCGGCAGCGAGGGCGCCGGCGAGGCCGTACTGGGTGGCGAAGCCGTCGAGACGGTTGACGGCGTTGAGGTTCTTGACGACGACCATCTGGAAGCAGGTGGCGCTACCCTGGCGGGAGGCGATGACGGACCAGGCGAGGAAGAGCTCCCAGATGCGGTACCAGCGCTGGCCGTACTTGGCCTTGACGGCCTCGGCGTTGCCGAGCCAGTTTCTGTACCAGCGCCAAAGGGTTCCGGAGTAGTGAACACCAACGGTGTCGACGCTGTGCGGGGGTTAGTCTTAAGCTTTATCGCACCAAAAATTGTTAAAAAAACTTACCTCTTGACTTCCCATCCAGCCTTCTCGAGACAGCTGATGTAGTACCAGAGGGGAGTGGAAGCATCGGCACCAGGGAAGATGTACTTGTTCAGGAAGGTGCCCCAGATGAGATCCTCGTACTGCCACGGCCTGCGAAGACCGGAAAGCTGGACGTACATGGAGCCATCATCCTCGAGCATGTCGTAGCACTGGCGGAAGAAGGTTGTGAGGCGCTTGATACCGACGTGCTCGCCCATCTCGAGCTGGGTGATCTTGTTGAACTTCTTCTTGGGGATGTCGCGGTAGTCGGAAACCAACAGCTGGCTCTGGCTCTCGGGGATGCCGGCGCGGCGGAGGGCATCGTTACCCCAGGCGGCCTGGTTCTTGGCGAGGGTGGCTCCGGTGACGTGAGCGCCGTAGTTTACACTGGCGAAGCGGGCGAGGGTTCCCCAGCCGCAGCCGATATCCAGCATGGACTCGCCCTCCTTGAGGTCGATCTTCTCGCAAACGATGGCCATCTTGTTGTCCTGCATCTCCTCGAGGGTCTCCTCGCGAGTGATGTCGGAGAAGATACCGCTGGTGTAGATCATGCGCGGGCCGAGGAACCAGGCGTAGTGGTCGTTGCCGCTGTCATAGGTAGGCTGGACCTGCTCCTCATCCTGCTGTTGAGAGTGGAAGGCAACGTCGCGGAAGAAGGTGAAGAGGATGAACTGCAGGACAGGCCAGGTAAACTGGAAGGTGCACCAGTCGTGGCGGTACTCCATGACCTCGAGGCAGTCACCGTTGAAGTCAACCTCGCCGTCAAAGTACATCTCGTAGAAGGTCTTAATGGGGACCTTGTTGCGGCCGCTCCATCTTTTGCGGTCGGCCTCGTTCTTGAAGGTGATGTAGTGCTCGACAGGGCGGCCGGGGAGCTTCACCTTGTCGTTGATGCGCGGGGAGTAGGTCGAAAAGCCCATCCAGACGACGATCAAGCTGGGCAACAAGCAGACGAGGAAGAAGAAGATGTAGGTTTTCCAACCGCCGCCAAAGGCACGGGTGAGCCACCAAGGACCACCGAACATGAAAGCTCCGAGGACATAGTTGGAGAAGGACTCATGGCCGGGGCCCTCGGCGGGAAGAGTCGCATTGTGGGTGGCGGGGTACTGCCAGGTAGAGATGTCAGCTGAAGCTCATGAGAGGTCAGTTGAGCTCGACCGGCACCGCATTGGGTCGCGCGAAGGAGCAATAAGCTCAATTGGGTGCTTACGTTGCTGGTCTTGACACCGCAGTCCTCGTTAGTCGCGAACTTGACGGGAGCTTGGGGCGGCGTCTTGATGAAGGTGATGTCGCCCTCGAGCTGATCGCCCTTGAGCTTCTCGGAAGCCATGGTGAACGGAAGGGACGGGTGGAGGATTTGTGGTTGATGGTGCGGGCGCAGCTCAAACCACGGTGTTGTGTTTTCCTTCACGATCTTTGGGGGGGATGTGGTGGTTTTCCGCAAAAAGGTTGAAGCTGTGGCCGTGTGGACAGATTTAAGCAGGAGCTCATTCCGTCATTCTAGAACGCGCCCGCGACGGGGGGGGGGGTACTCACCTCACCGTTTCCTACCACAATGCTCGTCTCTGGGCGGCCGGACGGGTCCACTACAGTGGGCATTTTTCATGCAGGGGGCTGCAAAAAACAGGACGAAGTTACATGTGAATGGCCAGAGGTCGCAAGGGTTGCCCAAATACCCCACAACCATAGCGTACCGCCAAGTCAGTTGAGGCCACGAAGTGCGTAAAAAAGTCTTCACCGCCCACGTCTCTCTCCCGCATGGTTCTCACGCCCCCGTGTTTGCTATGAGAAGTTCCCAGTTCGTTGGGGTTGCCATGGCCTCTATTCTTGCGGTTTGATTGGATCTTGGGGGTCCTGGGTCTCAGATTTCGAGGACCCCTAAAGAAGGAAAAGGGGGCCTCTGGTAAAGGAAATGGGAAATTGGCGATCTTCATGACTTCAGTTCACCTTGAATTCGGCAACTTCCACGAGCCATCTGGTTAAACGGAGCTCGCAAGGTCAAGAGAAATGTGCGTTGAAACAAAATCCACAAGGTCCTTCCTTTTTCTCGTACTCGGGAAGATGGGGTCTTCTCTGAGGTAGGTATAGGTAATAAGCAGTTATCGAGATGGCTGTTGTATCGTCCGTGCCATCGTCATCGAATTTCAGGACCGGTTTCGCAGTCAGACACGACCTACTACAGCGTAGTAGGTAATCTCTGGGCACCCCAGCTCCTGTTAAGCTGCCAACCTTATGTGGGTTTATGCCGATCATGTGGGGACGCCAGACTGGTGCCCATCCTCGGCCCGGAACCGGACTCAATCGGCTCCGATCTTCGAGCCATACATTATTCTTAGTCATTAGGACGCACGCAGCTTGGCAAACGTCCGACGCGATCCTTCTTATTAAAGGATTTTACAACGTCCTTGCCCTTGGTCTAGTTGTTGTCCAAAAGAACAACGCCTCTTTTGGACTATCGATGTGTTGCAAATTATGTATGCAATTAGAAGCGTTTTCTAGCTTCGACGTGCCAATTTGTCATGGCTCCGAACAATGGAAAGTACATCTACTCCAAGACGCCGCATCCCTAGTCTGTCCTACTTGCCCATTTCTACCGTTGTCCCTGCATAAGTCATTCTTCTTAGGAAGCTGCCCTACATCCACATCAAATTCCGGCTCTGTCTCCGGTTCTCCTGCCACAATGGCCTCTCCTCCGTGATATCTCCTCCGCCGTACTTTGCGCTGGGATGTGCGTTGCGCCCATCGACGTGAGCGATAGCGTCGTTGAAGCCGCGGGAGAACTCGATCATCTCGTTCTGTTGTGTCAACGGCACCTCCTCTTCCCCCGCGCGAGCAGCGCCGGAAGCGATGACACCTCCGACAGCACCTCCTAGGACAAAGCTCCTGTTAGCGGCGCTACCTCCAATGATGGATGTGGTATTACCGTGGGCGCCAGGCATCATCGAAGGATGCCCGTAGCCAGCCTGGTCAAATATATCCTGGCCAGGAACCGGGACGAAGTCCTTCTGGTTCGTCATGGGGCTGCGATGCGGGTAAGCTTATAGTCGAATTTGCTACTGCTTAGCAGTTGAGGGGATCTCACCTGATATACGATGGTCCCTTGCCTTGTCCAGGTCCCATACGCTGGTTGCGGGAGCGCTGTCTCTTGCGCATCCAAAGGGTCATGGAGATGATGCCGACAAAAAGGGCAGCACCGGCAATAGTTGCGCCGATAATGGCGCCGTTGCGTCGGAGCCTGGCGTCTTGCACAGATTGCGGGGGTGGGGGCGGCGGTCTGCCGCCTGCGGGCTTCGACTGCGTGGCGCTGGGTGCCGCCGAGCTTACAGTTGGAGAGGCAGACGAGGTGGAGCTGGAGCTTGACGAGCTCTCGGACGAAGATTCAGAGGTTGAGGATGAGGCCGGCGTTGTCACCGCCTTGGTGATCAGTCCCGAGATTTGGGTGATGGATACTGTCGTGCTCAACCCCGACGCAGTAGCAGCAACGCTGGTCCCGTCGGATGTCGTGCCACATCCGTACTGATAGGCATTCCCGTCGTACGTGTTTCTGTAGCACACGTCTGTGCCCTGGCAGGTGAAAACGTACGGATCGACGACCGTCTGGGTCGGGCTGCCCTCGTCGACGCAGCCGGTGTAAACGCCTGTCGTGCAAGCGACGCCATTGGGACAGCAGCCGACGGCCGAGGCGGTGGCGTCCATCGCACAATGGGAACCAGCGGAACATGTTGCTGGGAAGTTTGGGTCACCGCCGAGGTAACCGCAGACGGTATTGGTACTGGAATCCTGTCTCTTCTCGAGGGCGCCTAGCCATGGCATCGGTGTGGCCAGAGGCCAGTCGTAGACGTTTAGTGTCCGGAAGGCGAGGTATTCCTTGACCTCGTCCGTCTTTTGGGGTTGGCTAGCGAAGGCGTCGGTGACGGGGAAGACGCTAGAAAGCAGCATGAGAGCTGCCGCTAGCGGAACCCGCAGAAAGCTGTGAGATACCATCGCGAAGATAGAGGCGATCTTCGCCCGCGTTTTCGATTCCTTCCAAAAGCCCCTTCTTCTGTGCGAACTATATCCTTGGCGAATACGTTGTCGAATATGGAATGAAAGCTCTAGGAAGATGGCGCCCCCGTGGGATTTGTATAATTAAGAATACTTACAGCACCCAGAAGTCGACTAGGGGAAAGAAAAAAAAAAAAAAAAAAGTAAACCCAGAAGGAGTAGAAGCGGGCTTCTGGGGCGGAACAGGCAGAAAGACAAGAACGAAAGAGACAAGAGAATCCTTTGAGAGGATCGGAGGACGAGGTGCAATTTAGATCGGAGCAGGGACGTGGAGGGGGGAGGGGGGTTTTCCGGGGGCCTTTCTTCGGCAAGGCTGACGCTGATTGGAGAGGCAGTGGTTTCAAGAATCCTGCCATCATAAGCATGCGCCCTCCTCGTTCTTTCGCTCTGGGGAGCCTAAAGAGACAGAGGGAACATGCCTTACCGTCGTATCACGGCTGCGAGTTAGGCCGCGCACCCGCTTGGGGCGAGGGTCGGGGTGGGAAGATCTCTTGATCGTTGGAAACGCTCTGCCGTGGCAAATGAGCGAAAGCGCTGACCGGGCCCAGTCTGTGCGGATCTGAGAACTCGGAAATGGGTAGAAGGTGACTTGGAAGTTGCGTGCCGTACGGCGACTTTAACAAGTAATCAGGCAGGGAGTGTAAGAGATCACAAAGTAGGAGAGCAGTAGAGAACTGTCTCTAGCTGGCTGTCGTATTCATCATTTCCAGTTGAGCCCATGCTGGCCGCGAGTGGCCCGACGATGGTTTGGCAAGCCTAGGTCCAACGATGATTGACGGAGACTGTTGGTTCGAACAGCGTCGGGATGGTACCTGAGAAAGAGCAAGGCCCCCCTCGCCTTGTGCAGGTTTGCTGTTCTCACATTGAACCTGCATGGTTTGATACAGGTACACGGCAGCTGGACACCGACCAAGCTGAGTTGCCTTTGCGTTGGGACCACGGTTCATGACAGAGAACACCCCCAACCGCCGATTCGGGGGCCCTAATTTGACTTCCCTAGTTTTGGGGGCCTACCATCACGCCAGCGTGCCAGTTTGACAGCCTTGGTGGTTCGGGTCCGAACGGCCAGTGAACAGACGACTCGTTCGACGCGGGACATTGGAGGAGTTGTGACGCAACGCTTCTGGACGAGGAATGGGGTTTGAAGGAAGCGTGTTTGCGCCGCACCAGCAGGACCAGTTGAGGCGTCCTTCTCGCCTGTGCACTCTGCCACTCCACTACGCCGGCCTTTGGAATCCTTCGGCGGTCACTTCGCACTGTCTGTGAGGGCTGGTCATCGTATACGAACACAGTAGCACAGTGTAGAACGGTCTTCCGCTAGCTCCGTCCGGGCTGCTTTTTTTATCCGCGCTAACTCCCGGTCCGAGTGGATCCCCGTGGCGGTGCTGGAAGCTCGAAAAATCAGGCAATCAGTATAAACCAAGAGATCGTCGTCCTAAACCTACGGTGAGTAATGCTCGTTTTGGTCAATTTTCTTGTTACCAAGAGAGTGGTTCATGTCTCAATTGAACCCAGTCGCGGAAATGGTTCACATCTTGCGACTCTGCTGTTTCAGCATTTATTCAATCCAGAGACATTACAACCAATGCAAATGTGAGATACAGCCCTCAGACGTGTCATACGTCCGTCAGCAACCTCCAAAACGCCCTAGCTATGCAGTCACCCAACATTAAGATCTTACAATGCCCGTCGACAGCACCGCTATGGCTCAGGCCTGCTCCCTTCGCGCATCGTCCGCTCGCCTGTGTCATAAGCGCTGTTTGTCAGCGGTCTCTCCTCCACAATGAAAACTTGACCGTCTTCCACAAATTTGTGAGCCCTGTTCTACCTGTTTTTTCTCTGCCTTTGCAGCTTTGTTGGCCTCCTTCTTCTCCCGCATCAGCTGCTTCTTCTCCTTCCGCGACAGTATCGGGAACTCGCTGTTCTCACCCCTGAGCACGATGCATGGGTGCGCGACGTTGAGAAGGACGAGCGCGAAAACCATGGGCAGTGCGTCGAGTCCGAACGCGTAGTTCTCGTTGGCGAGGATAGGGCTCTCAATGTCCGCGTCAGGACCAAACTCGACCAGTCGAAAGATGATCCGGATCTCCGCGGGTGTCAGCTCAGTCCGTTCATCCCTTCTTGTCAAACAAGGACTCTGCAGGAGAGGAACGCGGACGGACAAGTCGAAAAGGAAACTTAGACTGACGAGGACCGAGACCACGTACATCACCCACGCCAGGGCCTTGACCCGTTTCAAGCCGAGGTTGAATCTCTGCGCCCGCCGCAACTTCACATAAAACCGCCCCATCAGCCCACAGAAGATGATGATAAAGGGGTGCTGCAGCCCGCAGCCGCTCATGTAGACCTGCTGTCCGATGCGGAGGATGGGGTCGTCCGACGAGACTTCCGTGTTGGATATCATGGCGCCGCCGACTGCCTGTACCAGAAAGCAAACGACGTCCATGGCGACGAAAATCTTGGTGAGCGCGGTGGCCTTGAGGCGGAGGACTCTCTGGTCTGGTAGGTCGAAGTACACGAGCCTGGCAGCCAGCATGTAGGCGAACGCGTTGATCCCTAGAGAAAGTATCATGTCAGTCTGGGTGCTGACGTGAGACGTGTACATGTACCTGATGAAACGGTGCGCGGAGGAAGAGCAGCTGCCCGCCGATCTGATGACCTATCCGCTGTTGATCTCGAGGTCCGAGGGCTTGCAGGATGAAGGCGGCTGTTTCCCAGGACTCGCCGACCACAATGACCCAGCAAAACCTCTATCCGTCCGTCAGCGAGGTATGTCACATAAGTAGTCAGCATTCCGCACCTTTCTGTAAGTGATTCCTTGGACGACATGCGCTATCACGGACAGTCCAAAAACTGCAGCGAACGCGATATTGCCTTCAAAGTTGGACTCGAATGGATAATAAGAGTTGCATGCATCCTGGGGAACGCTTCCATATTTTCCTGGAACTGCTGTCATATATGATGGTGCTTCTTGAGGCGAAGTGGTGCTGGGGAGCGACGAAGTCGTAGGCGGTGAAGAAAGTAGATATTATGGATTTGGAGTGCGGTCCAGAAGTGAGGTGGTGTTCGGCTAATTGTGTCGTCTGGTCCGAACTTCATCTGAAGTCATTTGAATTATATTCGTCTTAATTACTTCAATTACACCCGTAGTACTAGTAACCATCGTAACAAATAATCGAGGCTCTGCGAAGGGGCTTTGGTCGACACGAGCAAAATAAGGCAGCGCCGCGTCACAGAACGAAGCTTCTGAATCCTCCAAGGGGCTTGGTGATGGGGTAGTCATCCTTATTGGACTGTGACATATGACGGCCAAGATGGTTTCCTTCCTTCATGGCAACATCCGCCCTGACGTTGAGGGGTTCCACGAGACTGAGAGGCTTGTCATTACCTTATTGTGACGCGCCCCGTTCCTGGGCGCAGGGAGAGGGCTGAAATAACCTACTCGAGGGCGTCTCCACGTGGCTGTGACGTGAGATCCCTCAGGAAGACTCATGGAATCCCTATTGAAAATTTCCTCAGTGAGATCCAACCAAGCTGCGACTGGACAGGCGAGAGCCGGGTTTAGCCTGAACAGATGAATCGACAGCTCCATCAAGAATGGCACTGAAGAAAATGACGTAGACTGAGATTTTGAGGTCGTAGCGAGCTTGGCGTCAATGATCGAAGACATGTGGGGTCTGTTGTCCGATCTTCAAACGGTCGGAAACAAAAATCATGACATGTCTAGCTTTAAGACGAGGCACACATTAAAGGTGGAATACGAGGGCTTCACAGCATCGCGACGAAGGAACGGCTGACTGGCTGAGAGACGGTGAGAGGGATTCCAAGATTTCAGCGATAAGCAAAGCTTGTTTTGTTCTTAGCACCGTAACCCACTAAAAGGCGCTAAACTGTATTCAGAAGAGACCAACAGCACAAACCAATGGTCATCTGTCCTGCACTCCCCCGCGCGTCCCCGCCCCTCTCGTTTCCACTAAAGTGGACCCACTCTACCCCTGTTCAGCAGGCGGTAAGGTATCTTGTCTTCGGGGTCCTCTGGCTCGGCATCCTTCCTGCATCTGTTTCCCGCTCGCTGCTGTCGTCCGGACGTGACAGAGAGCACACGGCGCCGTCAATTGCATTGCTTACCATCCATCCATCAATTCAATCCCGTCTCACGCGCCGCCGTTGCTGCTGACCACCGCAGGAAAGCATTTGCTCGTTTCGGCTGCCGTGGCTTGACTGAACCAATCCCAAGGTACGCATCTCATCGCCGACAAAAATGCCAATCCGCGTCAGGAAGAAGAACATGCCGGCGGAGCGGGACCTGAGCCCAGCGTCTATGCGCATCGACACGTTTGAATTGCCCGACATTGGAACGAGCGACAGCTTCCGGGAGGTGGTGAAGAAGATCTCGGTGTGAGTTTTCGGGTGGTCCTCCCCCTTTCCGGTGTCTGGACGGCGGGGAGACCGAGACCGATTACTGACGGCGGCACAGTTACATCACCGATGTCATTGTTCTGCCGAGCACATTCGAGCAGCTGAGAACCACCGCCGCGGGCGAGTGCTTGAGGATCTTGGTCGATCACCTTAATGCCACCTGCACCAACCCCGCTACTGTCAACGCTCTGCTGTAAGTGGTTGACTGTCTCAGTGCAGGAGCTGGATGCAGTGTATTTCCAGTAATAGTGCTGACATGTGTCAGCGCTCTGAAATGGCATTATGCAGTCGATGAGAGCGAGTCCAACAAGGGCCTCTGCGAAGCCCGCGCCAATGCATGCGAGATTGTCGCTTGGCGTTTCCTTACCCGTCTGTCGGAACGTGAGGCCGTCGACTACTGCCTGTACGAAATTCCTGACGCCAAGGAGCCGGAGACACCGACGCCCAACATCGACCTCGAGAGCAATGAGAACTCGCCTCTCCTCTCAGGCGGCAGTTGGTCAGAATCTCACAGCAGACGCGCCTCGGCCCGGCCTGGAAGCAGCGCCAAGCGCTACCAGCTCTTGTCGTCCCTGTCCAGGCTGACCATGAGCATGCACGCGGACCAGGAGGACGACGACGATGATGACCCGACCTCTCCTTTTACCAACCTCAACGCCCTCGAGATCGCCGCTGTCGCCGACGCCAAGCGGTTCCTCAGTCAACACGTCGTACAGAAGATTGTCACCGGTATCTGGAATGGCGACATCATCTTCTGGGACAGCCTCTCAGTCCACGCCGAGAAGAAGCCTCGCTTCTACAACCCTCACACCACCGACATCTTCTCCCGTTTGAGGGTTCCCAAGTACCTCAAAGCCTGGGAGGCCTTCTTCTTCCTCATTTTCCTTGTCCTCTACTACTCCGTTCTCGTCCAGCAGAACACCGAACGCATCACCCACAACGAAATTGTCCTGTACATCTGGCTGGCTGCTTTCCTCTATGATGAACTGAGCGAATGGGCAGATGCTGGCACCATCTTCTACGCAACTGATATATGGAACATGTTCGACATGACCATGATAGGCATCGGTATAACCTTTGCCGTTCTGAGTAAGCCAGCCTTTTCAGGGTCAAAGATGCAGCGATTAACACGATACAGGGGTTATTGGCATCACGAATCACGACCGGGAGACCACTGATCTTGCCTTTGACGTTTTCGCTCTCGAAGCCCTCTTCATGGTCCCGCGCGTCTTCTCCCTCCTCAGCTTGTCGCCTTACTGGGGTACTCTAATCCCTTGTCTGAAGGAGATGAGCAAGGACTTCATCAAGTTCATGGTTCTAGTGGTCATTATCTACCTCGGCTTCCTCACCACCTTCTCTCTCATCGGCCAGGATGCCTACAACTTCTCCCACATGACCATGATCCTGACCAAGATCTTCTTTGGCTCCTCCTATGTCGGTATCGAGATCATGGAGGACATCAACCCAATCTTTGGCCCGACTCTCATGATCATCTTCATTATCCTCAGTACCTTCCTACTGATGGGTTCCCTCACCGGTATGCTGTCCAACAGCTTCTCCCGCGTCATCACCCACGCCCGCGAAGAGTACCTGTACGTCTACAGCGTGTACGTGCTCGAGGCCTCGACTAGCAACCGGCTCACGCACTTCTACCCGCCGTTCAACCTCATCGCTCTCGTCATCTTCCGCCCTCTCCGCCTCTTCCTTCCCTCCGACGACAAGTTCCGCCACGGCCGCATCCTCCTCCTGAAGGCCACTCACTTGCCCATCGTCGGCGTCATCAAGATGTACGAGAGCGTCCGCCGCCGCGTTCTCCCCGAGTACACCGGCTTCAAGGGACCTCGCACCGCGACGAGCAAGCGGTCCAGGAACGCCCTACAGCTCAACCGGCCGTCGTCCGGCCACCGTCCCGCAAGGTCTCCGTACCGGTACAACGAGAGTGACTCCAGGCCCCAGACTCGCGCTGACATGGAGGAGGCCGACGCCCCTTCCGCCGTTGAGGTCCGCATCACGGAGCTCAACGACAAGATTGACAAGCTCACTGCTCTCGTCGAGGCGATGCAGCAGCAGAGATCTGGATCCCCTTCCCCATGAGCTGGTCCGTTGGACAGCGACAATGTGTGGCTGGAGCCACAAGCTCAGTCCTACCTCCCCTCCCGCCTCCCGCCCCCGCTCCAGACTCTGGTCTTATTCTCCGATCTTCTCCCCGACTCAATGCTATGATAGCGTGCAATGTGTGATACGTGAATTGGCTTATGTTGCATTTCCGGTGCATTTCTAGTGCGTCCTTTTCCTTTGGCATGCATCTGCATTTTGGTTACTAGAGCGTGAGATGTGTATGGATTGGATTCGGGTGTGTTCGTGCTCATATTTCAGATGTCTGGCTGTATATTTGTGTATAAATCTGCGCGTTAGACTGTGTTTGAGTCGGCTGATCTTTATTCGGCGAATTCATACGTTCATTTCCATTCCACGCCGGGTAACTCTTTCTGACATGAATCTGGACGTCTGAATCGACTTTGGCAGTCGGGAGCGCATCGAACTCCGAGTGACGCTTCCGCGCAGGCGCAAGAAACTGAGGCAGGTCTCCTGTGAGGACTCTCAAATAACGATTCCCGTACATCCACGCATGCCACCCTACTCAGCCCGTTGCAAAAATACTCTGTTGCTGCTGCGGACAACATGGCGCCATTCTGGGTGCGGAATAATGCTGATGATTTATCGTGACGACCCATAAGAGCCACACAGCACATGCCGCCAACTTACAGATCAAGGCGGGAATACCAGACCTTTCAAAACACTACTCGTTAGCTGTGATGTGCTTTTGTGTCACCGCATGTCCCATGCCAATACGCTTGGCGCTCGGAGCTAAAGATGTCCGTCATCTCAGATCGTCCTCAGTGCACGGAAAGACTTATACTGGTATGGGGGCTCAGTCGTTGCGGTTGAGACAACTGCATAGGTTGGTCTAATGATGTCTTGAGGCCCGTCGTACGTTAGTACAACCATTGTGTGCGCTGCACGAATCCTCTCATGGCGCCAAAGTCTTCGAATACTCAGCCCAGTCTCAATCCTTGTCTATTAGCTTGACCGGGTAGGGATATATGAGTGATGTATCAATGAAAGCAAACAAGGAGGGAGGGAGGAAAATCGCAGGACGCAGGAGCGGTAGATGAGCCAGGGTCTTCGTACTGTCTGGTCCATCTGAATCACCATCGGAGGAGCCATGGTCGAGTTTTGTTTTCGGGAGCTTGAAATTCTCGCAGGCTCTTATTACTAGGGCGTCCCTAACACCAAGAAGGAGGAGCATCGTCGATACCTTGTTGCCATAACTGTATGAGAGTCCAATGCGGAAGACACCCTAGAGGGGTCCTCACTCTTACTTACCTACAAGATAACGTCTTTCAACGACTCCAAAGAACCGCCAGAACACAAAGGGACAAGCTTTGCCTGCCCGTAAGACCTGGAAAGACTTTCAAAAATGTTTACATCACGCCTGTGTCAGGTGTCCGTTCTCCAGCCGCAACTGCCCAGCGCGCGCCCCCACTTCCCCCGCGTCTCATTTTATCTCACCCCCTACACCTTCATTCATCGCTAAACTTCCAAACTCTTGTCAACGCTCAACATCAAAACATCAGCAACAAATCGACAAAAGAGGAAATGCCTCACAGGAGAGGCCTTGCAAAATATGACAAGAGAGGGATTCGAACCCTCGCCTATTTCTAGACTAGCACCTGAAGCTAGCGCCTTAGACCGCTCGGCCATCTTGCCGTTGTTGTTGTAACTTTCTGGAAGTCTGGGCCTTGTATCCTTGTTAGTGGAGCTCCGTTGAGTTTGGTGTGGTTGCGGCGCGAGACTAAAGCTTCTCCTCGACTGCTTTATCATTTTCTAGCGCCCTCTGAGTGCGACAAGCAGCTTTCTCTGAGTGTGTTCCTCGATCATTGGAGCCTTTGGGGGCCCGCTGGCAGGCTATCTCATTTTCAAGCGAATTCTGCGGCCGAGTTGGGCTCAGAAATAGTTGGCAGCTTCCAAGACGCTTCTTCCAAACAACTGCAATCTCTCCGTTAGTTTTGAGCGCCAGCGTCCCACCTAGCCTCGCGGCACTTTCATCGGCAATGCGTCTCCGTCTCGACTTCGCCGTCATAGAACCAAGGACGACCGTTTCTATCGTTGCCGCCGTGCCCGTTTAAAGGTAGGAAGGCGCCCGCAACGCTCTCACCACCAAGTTTTGGCTGAGCCCATCATTCGGTGCCGAGACATCTGGTGTCTATTCGAGCAGAACAAATTAATGCAACATAAAGCCCATCGCCATTGAGCGAAATAAGCCTCGGTCTCATCTTCTTGGTCTACGGTTCCCCAAGGTAAACGTTTACAAACATGCATCTTTGTTCCGGCCGATCATTTGATACGTATCCTCACCTAACGAGTCGCCACATAGAGCGACGGTTATTAATGCTTCTGAACTTCTGGTTATTTGATTGACTTGGTACATTTTCTGAAAACATCGATCCTGGGCCCAAATATATGGATTGGATTTGGCCCTTTCATTCTTGATTACTCGCCTATGTGATTGAAGCTCACAAAATGAACAGCTAACACTTCGGCAGAATACTCACGCAGAAAGGATAAACTCAACGCACAGAAAGCTGCTGTGTAAGTGAATAAATACGTTCAAGCCCACTGTGGCATCTCTTGGATGACAACAGAGACTTCTTTCTCAGTCATGAGAGTTTCGGTCGCAAATATGGCAGCGTGGCCGTTGGCAACGCTAAATCCAAACAGCCATGATTCATTCTGTGAGAGCCCCTTACTTATGAGCGAGAATATAAGCACCATCCAGGCCACAGCTCAACATAAAGGCATCGCCAACATCCAAATTTAATAGCCACACCACCATTCTCAAATGAATCAGGTCATGAACATCCTCTGGAGCAATATTCACTATCAACATCTTGGACACTGTACGTTCCACGCGGCGCAAACAAGCTGATACATACCCTTTGAGAGCCGGTCTAACCGCAATGGAACAACGCCCCTCATAGGGCCCTGGTCTTGTGGGTGTGGGCTTTTGAGTTTTACAAGTGACCGGAATGCGTCTGAGAAACCATAGTTGGTCCAGCTGTCTACTCGCCTTCAAAACTCACAAGATATTGAATGGTTCAGCAAGTTGGTCAACTTTTGCTTGCGAATTCTCCTGGTCATGAATAACTTAGATATCATGATAGGTTGTCGCCTTGGGGGCAACGGTGAGCTGACGAGTAACTCAGGGCAATGCAAAAAACTCGAGATCTGACTCTCGCTACGTGTGGCAAACTCCTCAAGGTAACATCGGAAAAACAGCGTGTCCCATTCTATTGACTGAGGTACGACAAGGTTTGCGGACCACTTCTAACGTCCATGTACGTTCAAAGTTATGAGTGAAGCCCACGTAACTTGAAATCTTTGAACATACGGCAAAATTTAAACTACGAATCGCAATTTCTAACCCTCTTCTTTTATCTCAACACCAACACTGCACCAGATATCCCGACAAACATGCGAGTCACCTCTTTTCTAATAGTCGCCTGTGGGACCGCCGTCGTTACGGCTCAAAACGCGCCCGCTCCAAGTCTCAATCTCACGGGGGGACCTCAATCGGCGCCTCCCCGAAATCTCACGGAGGAACTTCGAAAATGCGCGGCTGGGCTCCCCAGCAACGGCAAGAATCAGACCAAGATGATGGTATTCCCCCGTGTCGTAGCCAACCGAACCATGTATCAATGCCAGTCCGCACGCATCAACGAAAAGGTAGATCGAGAGGGCAAACCAATCGTCATCCTGGATGCTTGCTGCGCTGATATTCGGCCCGGGCATAAGGGTTGGAAGCCACAGCAGCTACGGCTGGACACCGCCATCCACGTCGCAGCTGGAGATTTTACATTCGAGAAGACGCGAAAGTAAGTGATTAGCTGAACCAGGTTGAGAGAACCCCTACCTGACAACTATGTAGTACATATCCATTCAGGAAATCAAACTGCCATAGATGCGGGCTGACAAGGTCAGACTACGACGGCATGGAAAACTACGCTCTGCTGCGTTGCCTGTGTATCGGCACCTCAGTAAACCCGGATCAGGGCGGCGTGCTGGGCGAATTCACCCCTCATCAAAAATTCATTTGGTTGACGGATGCGGAACCAGACCGGAAGTTCGTTGTCAAGGGTTCTCCATGGGTAGCCCCAGACGGTTCATTACATGCCGGCGATCCAGCGCTTTGGGACCAGATTCATGACGCGATGAAGAGAGAGGCGGATAGAAAAGAGAAAGAGAGACAGAGGTTGGAAAAAGAGAGAAAGGAGAAAGAAGAAAAGGAAAGATTGAAAAAGGAGAAAGACGAAGAATGGAAAAGGAAAGACGACGAATGGGAAAAGAAGAAAGAGGAGTGGAGAAGGCAAAGAGAGGAGAGGCAAAAGAAGAAAGGTGAGAGCAACAATTCAGATAGTGAGGGCTCAGAGGACGAGAAAACAGAGGATGACGAGCACCCAGAGGTCGAGAATCCAACAGACAAGGATGAGGAGATTTTGGAAAGCCAACGACGCTGGCTATAGTAGTCTCAATGACCAGACTGCAATTGCAACCAGGTTGTGGTGCAGGGATTTTGCTTATCATCTGGAGCCGGTCAAACTTTGTGTCTTGTTCCTACAAACTATATGTCTGTCTTCTTTTCAATCTTGTGTAGGTATATCATACTTTAAGCTCCTGTCACTGCTGCATTCATTATCCAAGCTCTCATCTAGTACCAAGTTGAATTCTGTAAGGATTTTGGTAATTGCTATTGAGTATGTCGCTTAAGTGTAATCTCCTCACCTGTGACTTCTTTTAATCTAGTAAACTGATGCCTGAGGTGAGCCTGGGCGAGTAGGGCGAGTAGGGCCTGTGTCTGCCTGCAAGACACCAGAAGGTCTTATGTCTAATCCTGGGAACAGTAAGCTAGCTCCCCACCCCCTTAATCCTGGTATAGTAAACCCCTAGATCCTAGCATGACCGGCAAGTTGCCCTGAATCCTGGGATTGGTAAGCTGTCCCATATCTGCACTGCGCAGGATTATTTTTCCCCCTATTCCCAGGCGCCCAGGACGCTCTGAAAGAACTTTGAAGAGGTGCCATCATGATAACAATAAGAAAGAGACCCCAGTTCGATAGTGATATTGCCATGCTATACTCAAATGAGACAGATGATATTCCCACTTTCCCCCCTCCAAAAGCTCGACATGTTTGCGTGAAATTATCATGATATTCATAGTCTATTAATGTATAAACAACGTCACTGCCCTTTGCTGTCAGAGTGAATTGGACCTCCTCGTCGACACCAACAAGAGCCAGCGACCAAGATTCTCTCCGGCGGTGGACCTGATCTCCCCCTCGATTGGGCTGTCATCATCCGATTCCAGATTGTCAATCCACTCGTGCTCGCGGATTGCTCTCTCAGCCACGGGAAATCCATCTTCGCCTCGGAGCCAGGTAAATACATTCCTGGTCACCATTTCTGATACTTCATCCTCGAGATCCACGCTGTCGAAGTCGACGTCGACGCGATTGTTCCAACCAGGAGGTTGACCAGCCTTAACACGGATAGTAGTCGCCAGCGAATCATCTACTCCTTGCTCGACTTTCTTGCCAGCCTGGCAATCCCAGGTGAAGCCGCCGTATCCGAGACCATGAGATGCCACGCATCGGACGTGTCGACGAACGTCAAGATCGGTGTCTTCTATGGCAGTGGAGCCAAATGGAGCGAATGGAAAGATGGGTGGAAACGCAGAGTCCGGTCGGTGACAGAGGTACATCAGCCGGCACTCATCGGCTCGCGAGATCTCGCGGGCGTCAAAAGGAGTCTTCGGAACAGATTCTTGGATGAAGGACACATGCGTTCCAGTCCAGGCAGCAGTGCTCAAATCGATCTTCCACCAGCCGGTTCGAGCGTCTTGGAGGCAGCGCGCCTCAGCACCCGTGATGAAGGCGCCAAGCCACAGAAAGCCGAGGCCAGGATCCCGTTTCATCATCGTGCGCAAGAGAATTTGCGGGTCGCTGGCTTTGTCGGAGTCAAGGAATGCGAAGGAGCCTTGGAGCCACGCTCCGCAGATATTACAGTCCACATTAGGCTCGAAGAATACGCTGCTCAAGAGGGCTTTGACTTCCCTCGGGCTGCAACTGAGCGTGAGAAGTCGATCCAGGTGATAGGAGTCCCCGCCGCAGACTGTAAGGGCTTGGGTCTCCTGTCGGACCCGTGTTGCTACCTTGCTCGGTGGTCGCTGGGTAGGTAAGTCGATTCTTCTGCCATCGAACTTTGCCACCGGAAGTAGTAACGCCGCCGCAAGGGCAGCTTGATTTTGCTCGGCGATGCCATGAAGGTGGCAGTACTGTGATAAGTAGCCGATGGCACTGCTGAACGACGCGGGATGTTTATATACCGTAGGAAAATGAGTTTGACGGCCGGCGGAAATGATGAAAGTTGGCCCCGATTGGGTTCTGACGGACCATGGTGAGCAGAGAAGCGCACCTGTGTCGCTGAGGATGGATGCGTTCCAGCCACACTCTGGTGATAGAACAGCTGCCCACCACCTAATAGCGTCTTCATCCGCATCACCGATCTCTACCACAACAGAGCCGCGATCTCCTTCCGGTCCTGTTGATCCGTTGCCGGCGTTTAGAAAAGCTGCCTGGCAGCTGTTGTGGTCGGGCCCGTGTGCTCCAGGAATAAGTTCGGCCCACCGTGCCGACAGTATGTACGCCCAGGCAAGAAAAAGGACAGGAAGGTGATGGCTTTCCGTGCCGTAACAGTCTGCAAATCTCGCCGCTAGAAGTGGATCAGTACTGAAGACCAGCTTTGTCGCATGGCTCCAAGCCACTTGCATGATCACTTCTTGTTGAAATGGTGAGAGATCGCAAGGGCCTTGAGTGGTTTTCCAGGTCGTTCTACCTTTTACGGTGGCGGCATTCGAAAACGATTTGTCGACCACGAGGCTTTCGGGAAAGTAGGGATGGCTGGGAAATACTGGACAAGGGCTGGTGAGAGGGTAATCTTGTTTGTCGTCGGCTGCCATCTCCCAGAGTGCTGCCCATGTTCGGAATCCTCTCTCGTACATGGATTTGAAAGCGTTCTCGCTAGGGCGGACTGCTTCCTCCATGACGACGAGTGAAAGGTGGATTGCTGGTGAGGTACGCAACGCTGGAATCCCGTAGTCGTTGGATTTTGGGGCCAAGAGCGGGCACCAGCTGGTGGGACTGGCGTACACCAGCTTTATTACGACCGCAAGCGGCGCTAACCAGTAGAGAGAGCAACAACCCAAGATGTTGGCCGAGATAAGAAGCAGAACGAACCAATCAATACCGTGGCATCGCCGCCATCCACTGCCTCTAATGCACCAATCCGTGGGGACAACATGGACAACTCAAGCTCGAGGGAGGTGGCAGACGCGAAGCTGAAGAAACGCGCCCGATGGGCTCTCTTTGTCATGGCTTTCTTTATGGGTGACGTACAGGACGGACTCGGCCCATTCCTCGTACTTTACCTTCAACAACACGGTTGGGAACGAGGTCTTCGCGGCTCCGTGAGTACAGCAGGCGGTGTGGCCATCATCATCGCAGCAGGGCCAATCGGCGCACTTATTGACGCGACCAAGTGAGCGCCGTTAGCTATATGCTGCTTGCTGTGTGACGCGTGTCAATCCCGATGAAACTGATACCCTTGTGCGGCAGATACAAACGCTTGCTCGTCGCTGGTTTCGCCCTGGTTGTTGGCGTATCTCAAGGTCTCAAACTCCTCAGTACACATCCGGCGCTCGTCTTCACCACGCCGCAGATTGTGTCTGCCGTGGCGGGCACGGTGCCTCTGCTCGTGGCTCTTGCACTGGGTATCTGCTCTGAAGAGCGTGGTGTCACCAACTCAAGGAACCGCAAGAACAAGCATAGCTTCCGGGCACTAAACGTGCGGAACCAGGCTGCGAACCACGCAGGAAACATGGTCAGCGCGGGCTTGGCAGGCTTGCTGGGCTCCCACTTCGGGTTGACCGCGGTCTTCTGGTTAGTCGTGGCCTTCTGCGCAGCGACGATCGGATGCGTCTTTCTGCTGCCGGAGAGCGCCATCGACCACGATGCCGCACGGGCAGGGCACCCATCCGATGAAGAGAATGGCGACCCCAGTCATCGTCGAGACGTGCAAGAAAGAGGAAGGGCAGGTTCAGAAGAAGAGGTGGCAAGCCCTGGTCGATGGAACCACGGAAAGCCAGGTGCATCCAAAGCCATCCGGCTCCAGAAAAATCCTGACGAAGTGCCAGATCCCTCTGACAATCGTAAACGCCGCCACCACGACAGCGGCCACCTGCCCAGTAGACCAAGTTGATTTTTCCCCGTCTCCAACATTGCCTTCCGTTTTGATTGCAGTCTTGACTGCGGCCATGGACGCCGAAGAAAAGACGCTATCGATGAAGTAAGCAAGAGACAGTGTCTCTGGGTACTCGTCGTAATCTGCCTGCTGTTTTTTCTCGCGTTTGGCCCACTTCAGGAAGTTGGTAAACTTGGTTTCATCGCGCTGATTCTCCTGCCGTCGCGGTGGGGCAAATGTTGAATTTGACAAGCCGTTGTTCTCCAAACCCGTCTTTCCCTTCTGAGTCCTTCCTGAAACTTCCTCTCTCGGCTTTCGATCTCTGCGTGGTGGAACTTGGACGTATCCTTCAGGGCATGATAACTGGTCTGTACGGAGACCAGGACTCTGCAAGAGAAGTACACCCAGAAGATGGTCATCTCGTCTGATGATAGCTTCGGGGTTGTGCCCCTGCAGCTGCTGACTCGACCTCACCAAGTTACCGTGCCGCAATAGCATTCATCGTACTCGGGGCTGGACCAGCTGCTGCGGAAGTGGTGATGAAAGTAGTGAACAAGAACGGCCTCGACTACCACCATGTCACAAAAGGGTATGGTGCAGAGTGAGAGAGTTAGTATAGATAGGTGCAAGGTTGAATATTTATTCTTCTCTAGCCCTCTAACCTACTATATAAGAGTATATAAGGCCTAGAGGACTTATCTAGGGAGCTACCTAATACCCCCCTTCTATAGACTTCCCTAGGATAGCTTATTAACTAAGGGCTACTTAGTATTCCCTTTCTATAGACTTCCCTATAGTAATCTAATAAGCCCTTTTCCCTGCGATCTTATCCTAGCTTATAATATAATCCCCCCTCTCTAAACTAGCCTATCCTTAGACTAGGCTACTTAATAGTTATCTAGAGGGTATCTAGTACCTACTTATAAGCTTTTTATAAGCCTTCCTAGTTCCTAGTTCCTATAGGTTTAGAATTTAATATCCCTAGTTCTAGCTATATAACTCTTCCTTAGATAGCTAGGTAGCTTAGAGGAGTAATTAGCTAGTAATAGGGCACCTAACCTCTACCTTAGCTACTCTTATAGCTCTATATCTAGGTATTAAGGGACTTTATAGCTTAGAGAAGCTTAGAGGAGTAGTAAGCTAGTTGTTGCGATATCCTCACTTTGAGCCGCAGCCTCACAGCCTACCACGTGACGTGCGGTATTACGTAAGCCGCACGTATAGATATTAACCTACGATGCGGGAGACCCTTCCGAATAGTTACTTCTATAATATACCTTTATTTCTAATAACCTACGCTCTCGTAACTCATAAGAGTTATAAGCCTAGCTCTAATAATAGCTTAAAAAACCCCTCTGCTATAAGTTATATATAAAAAACCTATTCCTACCCTTTTTATTAATTCCTTTACTATCCTTATCTATTATATCCTCTGCTAATAACGAGATTCCCCTTATAGGAGATATTCTCACGTCTAAAAGCAACTAGCCTATATAGTATACTTATTTCAAGTTCTATGCGCGCTTAAGAGGCCTCTAGGATTATATTAACCTAGATATAAATAATTACCCCGACCCTTTATAAGTAACTATAGCCCTAAAGATCTCTAAGTTTATTACTAAGTACTAAGCTCTCTTAAATATAAAATACTAGGAAGAATATATTAAGTAGGCAAAATAATATCTAGAGGAGGCTAAATATCTAATAAAGGCTCCTAAGAGCGCTCTAGAGAATATCTATCTAACTATAGAGACCTAGGGAAGCGAGGAAGAAGTAAGCATATCCCTAATAAGATAGGGGGATTATCCTCCCTCTTAGAATCTCTATAAACGCCTTAGACTACTATTTATAAGGATATAAAAACGGATTATAATATAGTAATTAAGGATTATATAGTAACTTCCTCGGATTAGCAGACCCTCTCGATATATTACCTTAACCTCTAGATATAAGTTAATAAGATAGTCTCGAACCCTATTCTAACTAATGCTAAATTAGCTATCCTAAATAATAATACCTAGCTAAGGGTAACTCTATAGGCCCTTATATGCGAGATTAAGAGGCAGCTCGCACCTATAACGCTCGTAGTTATTAATATAGCTTATAAGAACTATCTTTAATTGCTTAATAAAGCTAATTCAAATATTAACCCCTCTACTTAGTATATAGAATAATATTATTACTATATAGAAGCAAAAAGACTTAATATCCTAGAGGTCTAGGGAGAACTCGCGTTATAAACCTTCCTCGAAGCAGTTAGATACTAACTCGCCCCGGATTAGGCTTATACCGAGCTTATATAGCTTATTATAAATACTAGTCTAGGTCTTCTAATATATATACTAGAATAGTATAGGATTATCTTCTTAGCCCTAGCCTATGAATACTCGCTTGCTAAGGGCTCTTATAGATTAAACGCTCTATTTACTACTTTAGGTAGAAGGTCTGATAACCCCTCTAATATATATCTTAATAGCTACCTATATAGAGAAGAGCATTCTTAGACCCCTAAGATATATAGGCGCCTGGAGTATGCTTATAAGGGATCCTATAGGTTCCGCTAGATCTCTATAGATAATAAAGAAGCTTAGGAAATCCTTTCTAGGCTTAATCGAGGCGAATAGTCGAATATAAGGGCTACTATTGCGCGCAAAGGATAGATCTTAAACTAGATAAGCAATACTAACTATAGAAGAGGCGGATTATATAGCAAAAGAGGCTAATAGCGTAGAAATAGTAGTAGAAGAAGTAGTTAGAATAGTAGATATAGCTAGGGGTTGAATACTAGAGTCCTATCTAATATTATAGCTATATTAATCAATCTATAAAGCCTTCCTAAAGCGATTATACTAGGGATATACTCGCTTAACGCCTCTGCCCTGCTATATATCTTCTCGCGTAGTATAGTCTATAATAACTATAGTGCTATATACTTAGTTAATAATAAATCGCTATTACTAGATAACTCCTATATAGAGTCTAGCCCAGAAGATATTATAGAAGCAGGTACAACCCGGATCCTAGTTATAGGCTAGGGAACCCGCGTTCTCAAAGGGATCTTCAAGGGTTAATATAGATAGGGGTCGGGTAATCTTATACTTAAGAACGTTGCTTATATTAAAGGTTTTTATATTAATATTATATCTAAAAGTCGCCTTAATATATAAAAGATCTAGTTTTGCAGACTTAACTATACTTTATATATAGGAAACCTTGCTCGAAGCGTAGTTAATACTATACTAATCCGAAAGCACGATTTAGTCTTCCTTAAATATAACCCCCTTTCTTCATACCCTCTTAAAAGTATGCTAATAAGTTTTATATATATTATTACTATAACTTAGCTAGTAAAAGCCCCTCGTAGACGAGATATATATAACTATTACAGAGATCGATTAGATAATATATACCTATAGCATCTTTGTTCTAGGCACTTAGGCCCTGAGGCTCTCGAACGCATAGTTAAGAACGTTTAGGGGGTGAAGATATATAGCCTAATGCAGATATAATGCGAAATATATACTAGAACTTATATAAAGAAGGTTATCTCGCACTTAAAGTTAGAAAATAAAGTAATTTATTTATATTATTATATCTTCTAGGATATTTTCTATTACCCTTTTAAAGCGATCTTAGGAGCCCTCTATATCCTAATTATTAAGGATAAATACTCGGGTAAGCTATAGGGTTTCCCCCTAATACTATATTTGCTTAAGGAAGTCTTTATAATACTTTTCTATTTTAAACGCTAGGTTAGAAGGTAATGCGGATTAGCGATTTATATTATCCGCTAGGATAATAAGATAGCTATAATCGCTATTAATAGTAGCATATGCTATTAACGCTAGGTAAAGAATAATAGAATTATACTCGAGATGCCCCTAGCAGATACGAAGGAGCTAGTAGGCAGTTTAGAGCGTGCTAGTCAGGAGGCGATTCTAAGAGGTATTAAGATGCGAGAGGGAGCTAATCTTCCCCTAGGAATATAGCTAGAGTTAACTCTCGCGGGGATTTATCTTTTTAACTAATCCCTATAGCAAAAGACTAATTAGAAGTCGCTAAATCAAGTTGAAGAAGAATAGTATACTTAATACTTCCGTTAGTAGGCCCCTTCCTATATATCTATAATTAGGAGAGACCTTCGGCTATACTAGGGATAGATATATATATATAGCTATTATACGTACCTACTCGAAAAGGAATAAGAAAAAGGATAAGGAAGAACGCACTATAAGGTATATCCGCAGGGATATATTAGATACCTGGTTAGGTATATTAATAACGCATATAACTTATATAGGATCTGGGTGCCCGCGCTTAAGAGAGTGATTATTATATATAATATATAGTTTAACGAGTCGAAGTTCTACTCGAAAGAGGATAAATATATAGCAATACTAGCTAAGATTATATATCACGTTATCGAATAGGAACTAGAGCTCGAGTCGTTTCTAAATTTAATACTCGAGCTTCTAGGTATATAGGAATAAGCTAATAATATAATAGAAGATACTCTCGAAGAGCAAGAGACCTTAGTTATATAGTTATAAGATATTATAATATATAAGGAGACCTAAAAGGAGGCTCTAGGAGGTCTTCCTACCCCTGAATATACTCTAGGACCCTAAGTTGTAATTAGGAGCTAGAGAGGGGAAGCTAATATACTAAACTTATCTTATAATAAATCTTATGAATAAACTAAGGAGGTTATAAATATTTTAAAGGGGGGTGATAGCACTTATACTACTCCTAATAAAGGTTAGAGTAAAAATAGTAGACCCTAAGTTCGATTTAGAATACTAGTGCTAGATATAGATAAAGAGAAGAAAGTATTAATACCTCCTAAGGACCCTTCTAAGTCAAAAGATAAGATACTTAGAGTTATAAACTAGGCGTATAAAGCGAAGGACTTAGAAGAGGCTCCTAAAAGAGCCTATAATTAGAAGGATTATAGAAAGGTAAGCTATTCGAGCTAATATAATTAATAGCCTCTAGAGCGATTTAGAGACTTTATTTTATTTATTAATAATATCTCAGGGACCTATTCTAATATAACTAATAAGAGATATAAGTTAGAATAGCTATTCTCTGAGATTAATTACTAGGAAAAGGTTATTCCTATTAAAGACTAATACGCCTAGGAGACCTTTTTTATAATATTTATACCTAATGCGAAGAAGGTAGTAGAAGAAGGTTCTTCTAGGTATATAACGCTTTATTTATATATATAAAGTCGTATTAGAAGTTAGAAATAGGAGCGCGATAATAAGGATTTAGAATAAGATATATATATATCTAAGCTCTAATCGCCTCCCTAAAGCTAGAAAGAACTTCTAATACTTCCGAAATATCTATGCAAATGCTTATAGAGGTAGCAAAGCTTAAAATTAAGAAACTACGAGAAAAAGGAATATAATAAGAAATTAACTAACGAGCTATATAATTAAGACCCCTACCCCTGAAATAGGTATTTATATATAAGGTTAATACGAATAGCAATCTAGAGCGTTTTAAGGCTAGGATCTATATAAGGAGACCTCTAGTAGAAGAGCAGCCTGGAAAACACGTATATAGTAACTCTCGCTATAAAAACGTTTCACGTTATAATAGCCTTAGCTGCTTAATTCGACCTTAAAGTATAGCAATTTAATATAGATAACGCTTTCCTAAATGTAGAAAGGGATCTAAATAGACCTCTAATTTACTATTAACTCCTAGAGGGTTTTAAATATAAAGGAAAGTATATTAAACTTAATAAAGCTTTATATAGCCTCAGAGATATACTACTACTTTAGTATAAGCATTTCTTAATAACTCTAAAGAAGCTAGGACTCGCCCTAAGCCTAGAAGAGGTATATCTCTTCTAGGATCCTAAACGTCGGGTTCTAGTTTTATTCTATATAGATAATATTCTCGTTCTATACTACTAGGAATACTCCTCTAGAGCGAAATAGATTATAAATAGGCTAAAAGCTGAATATAAACTCAAAGACTAAGGTGCTATTGAGTATTACCTCGGGATCTAAGTAGTTAGGGATCGTATAGCCTAGAAGGTCTATTTAGTATATAACTTATATATCGAGAGGGTTACTAAGCGTTTTAATCTTTAAGAAGGAATATATCCTATAACCCTATTACCCCTTAAGGAACTTAAGAAGAATAAGGAATAAGCTTCTCCTATATATATAAAAGAGTACTAGGAGAAAGTTAGTTCTATACTTTACTTAGCGATAATAGTATATCTAGATATAGCTTTTATAGCTATATATCTCTCGTAGTTTCTCACGAACCCTTTATTAGCTTATATAGTAGTAGTTAACTAGACGATCCGATACCTCTATATAATATGATTCCTCGCTCTTTGCTTTAGAGATATAGGGGGTATATAAGCTCTCTAGATCATAAGTAACGCTTCGTTTATAGATAACGAAGAAATATAGAGATTAGCCTAAGGATATATTATATTCCTCTTTAGAGGTGTGATATATTAGAAAGCTATGCGTTAAAATACTATTATAATATCTATAATAGAAGTAGAGCTTCTAAGCCTTAAGAATATTATAAAAGAGGCGATAGTACTTAAAAGACTCTTCTAAGATATAGTACTAAATATAGGAAAAGACGCCTAGAAGATTAACTATAATAATTAATAGATAATCCAACTCGTAGTTAGTAATAGAGAATATATTATAACATATCTCTATTATATAGATATCTAGAACGCGTAGTTATAATAGGAGTTCTAAAAGGGTAGCTTTTATATGCTGCTAAATCTAGTAGATATATATATACTTATTATAAAGGATATAAAGTAGGAATAATTAGAAATAAGGGGGTATAGCAGCTAAGAAAAGTCTATATTTAGCCCTATAGCTAGGAAGCCTGATTTAGCTTATAAGAGCCTAAAAGTAAGTCTAAAAATGCCTAAAGGTGAATATTATCCTAGGCTAAAGCCCTAAATATATATAGAAACCCTAAACCTAATAATAAAGCTTAGCCCTAATAGGCGTGAGAGGCAGTAGCGAATATATCTAACTAGCTCCACTAGTATTAAGCTAAGGTAGCTATAAGAAGTCTGCTAGCTATAGCAGGGCTAGGGGGGACCCCCTATCTACTATTAGGCAGAGAGAAGATAGCAAGCGTAGTACTAGGGGTAGTAGGTATAGCAGGAGAGGTAGCAGGTATAATAAGCATAGCAGGAGCTAGAGGAGGAGCAAGCATAGGAGTAGCTAGGAGTATAGTAGTAGATATAATAGGAGCGGGGGTCTTAGTAATACTACTCTAGGCTAGGGCGAGGGTATACTAGATACTAGCTCTCTAGTAGTTAAGATCCTATATATAAAGTTAGAAATAGATTAAAAAACGCTTCTAAAGCTTAAAAAATACCTCTAAAATTGAGAGATATTTCTAAAAAAGTATTATATTTATAGCCTAGGTAATAGAATTAGACTCTATAATCTCCTAGAGGTAGTAGGCAAAAGGTATTATAATAAGTATTAGAGGGGTATAGGGATAACTATAAGAGGTGGAGGTATATAATATATACTAATTCTTCTTATAGCGCTTTATACTAGAGGCGCTAGTAGCTATAGGCGCAGGGTTATAATAGTAACCCTAGGTCTTGCCTATAAGGGCAGACCTGAGGTACTCCTTATAAGGGATATTATAGCAGAGGGGTCCTCGGGGAGCTATTTTCAAATAATTAGTATAATGCTTCTACTATATAAGATGCTCTAGATAGTATATATATAGGGTATTATACTCGCCCTCGTCCTCGACCTCCTCGATATAGGGATAGGGGGGATAGGGGGGGGGGGGAGGCGCGAGGGGGGCAGGGGGCGTAGCGGACTCCTTATTATTATTATTATTAGAAACGGGGGGGGGACTATTAGTAGTAGTAGCATTAGTAGCAGCCTTCTCACGCTCGCGCTTGCGCGCTATATACGCGCAAGTAGTAGCTTTCTTCTTAGAGATAGGTATTATAAATTCTAATCTATAAAACGGTTAGTAAGGGTTCTAATAATTATATCGAACGCTCTAACGATTATTTTAATAATATATAAGTATTATAATAAGCGATTTAGGATTTTTAAAAACTTACTTTTATAAATTATAAGTAGTCTAAAGAAGAAAAAATTCGATCATAAGAGGGTGCGAGAGGTCTTATTTACCTCTACTACTTATATCTAATAGCCTATGCTAACTATATTAGGAAATTTCGTTAATTCTGAGAGTATTTATAACCCGCCTTAATAACTAAGCGACCCTATTAAGCACTCTCACGTTCTGCAAATATAATTATAAATAATATTTTTATTTATTTATTTACTTTATTACTATAAAAGCTATTTTTATATGTTTTATATAATAAATTTAGATAGGTTTTAGGTAAAAGGTAGTAAGGAATGCGTTTTTTAGCTATTTATAATATCTAAGGGGGTATATTGCAATATCCTCACTTTAAGCTATAGCCTCACGGCCTACTACGTAACGTATAGTATTACATAAGCTGCACGTGTGGATATTAACCCGCGATGCGGGAGACCCTTCCGAATAGTTACTTCTATAATACACCTTTATTCCTGATGACCTGCGCGCTCGTAACTCGCAAGACTAGTAGTAAGGTACCTATCCTCTACCCTAGCTATTCTTATAGCTCTTTATATAAAAGGTGCTTAGAGGAGCTTAGAGGAGTAGTTAGCTAGTAGTAGGGTATCTATCCTCTACTTTAGCTATTCTTATAGCTCTCTATCTAGAAGGAATAGGATTACTTAGTAATTATTTAGATACTTATAGCTAAATTCCCTTATAAGGGTTATTCCTTCCTTCGCAGGGTTATATAAAAATATATTATTATTTAGGCTTATTTTTATTACTTTAAATTCGCTTTCTAAATTATTATATTTTCTACTTATTATTATATTTTTAGTAGCTTTATAAATATAATAAAGATATTCTCCCTGTAGGGGTAAAAGAGTTTATTATAATAATATAGGGGGTTACTAGTAGTTATCTAGTAGTTACTTAATACCTCCCTATATATAATAAGGTTAAATAAAGTTAAATAATATAATAATCTAGGGATTATCTTCCTTTTAGCTATATAAAAAGCTAACTTTAGTATTAAGTTAAAAAATATAAATATTATTTGAAATTTCGCCTTGCTAAAATCCTTCCTCTTACTTCTTTAGATTTATAATACTAATAAGTTGCTATTAGTCTCCCGCTCCTCTACTAATAACTTTATCTTAATTACTATATAATAAATCTATTATTATATCTTCTACTGCTAATACCGCCCCCTTTCCTGCTAGTATACTAGATGCTTCCTACATCCCTATAATAGGTGAGCTCTAGGCATGCTCCTGCTGCTGCTACCTCCTAGCATAGGCGAAGTAGGAGCTGCCTAAGAATAATATTCCTAGGATCAAGCTCCTCGCAAGCTTAATTATATACTTTAAGAGTAATAATAAGCGCCTAGTCCTTAGCTATTACTTATCTAATGCTTTAGTAGCTTAGCTTTAAAATTTATTACTAATTTATATAGTTTTAGATACCTTAACTAAATATAAGTATTATATTAAAATAGGTAATAGAAAAGCTTATATTAATATAAGTTGTATTTATTATTTTCTAGTACTTAGCTACTAACTCCCTATAGCCTACCTATTATATAATAAGCGCTACTAATAAGCTTAAGCGCCTTATAAATAAGGGTAGTTCTAAGCCTAATATTTAGGCATAGTATACTAAGAATAAGGTAGGTTATATAGTACCTCTCTAGTACTCTCTAGTGCTTTATTACTAGTTTCTAATTACATTTAGGAGGAGATCCTCGCTACCTAGCTTATAATTAAGAAAGCCCTCTAGGCTAAGAAGAATAATACTAATATTATACCTAAGAATTATAAGGCAGAGGTAGCTAAGATCTCTATAGAGATAGAGGACTACTAAGTAGCTACCTTAGAGGAGGCTACTACTTATTAGTAGCACCTCTCTAAAGAGGCTAAGAAGTAGACTAAACTACTATATAAGTAGTATAAGGAGCTCTACTATTACTATACTAAGATAGAGCGGTTTATTAAAAGGTAGATAGAAGTATAGGAGTTATAAGCTGCGCGTGCCTAGGAGTTATTAGACTCCTATAATAAAGTTATAAGTCTATATAAGCTCTATTAATACCTCACTAGTACTTATCTAGTTAATATTTCTAATATATTTTAGAACTTTGAGGTTATTACTACTAATTCTAGTAGTAAGGATAATAGCTCTAAAGGCATAGGCGCTAGCGCCTAGGGGATTTAAAATTTTTAGGAGCGCCCCTAGTAAGCTGCTAATAGTCTCTAGGTAGTATTTAGTTACCTTTAGGTAATTTTTTAGTCTCTTTTCGTATAGTTAGTAGCCTTTGGGCATTATTCTCCTTTCTTTTCACCTCGTTAAGGGGCCTTCAGGCCAATAAATTAAGATACCTAGCTAGCATGCCCTATTTCTAACTACCTACTAGTTACCCGTTGAATTAGTTATTAAATTATAAGGGGATCGTGATGTTTTTGCCTGTAATTAGGCTTCGTAGTCGTTTTATAAATCTATAGATATATTATATTGTGTAAGGAACAATGGCGGGCGCAGGATGCAGAGCCATGCTATTAGCAAAACGTTAGCAAGTCAGGGACAGATAAATATACCTTAGAGAAAACTCTACAAGCTATAGACTTAGAGGGTTAAGTAATAGTTTAATATAATAATAAATACTTATATTTTAATATTCTAGCCTTTCCTAGTTTAGGCTTTTAGCTATACTCTTATGATTATATTACTTCTATCTTAATTTAAGAAACTAGCGCTAGTTAAAATATCTAAAGCAAATTGTTAATAATATACTAACGATTTAGCAACGGAGTTTAATTATAATAAACTCTAGGCTAGGTATATAGAATATAACTAATAGGGTCTTAGCTAATAAGATACTAATTATTTGCTAAGCCCTAAGATATAGGGAATATAGCATAGATACTATGCTAAGGAAATAGATAACCCTAGTAATAATATAGCAGGAGGAATAACCCTAAGGGGTTAGGCTAGGTCCTAGGTAGCGCTAGACTAAGCAGACCACCCCTTAAGGAGCGAATAGATAGCAAGCAGTAGCTAATAAGGTATCCCGCCTAGGATACCCTGAGAAGCTAGTATCTCTAGTATCCTTGCCTAGGCTATGGGGTTACTATAGAAATAGCAGGAGAGCCTTATAGAGCAGATATATCTATAATAGCAGCAGCATAAGGAATAAACTACTACCCTACTATAGGAACTTACTAATCGCTTAGTAATAAGATATTTATAGAGAGAATATAAAAAAACCCCTATATATAACTACTATACTATAACTAAGGACTTTACTATAGACTAGGTTAGCAACTAGATCTAAGTAATTAAAGATAGAAACTAACTATATGCTAGTAGTATACTAGAGCAGCAGGTCTAATAGGTGCTCATAAAGATAAGCCTATCCCTATAGACCTAGTAGCAATACTATAGGGCTAGGCTAGAAGGAGACCTAGCATAAGCTAACTTTATAGTATTTACTTGCTAATAATATATTAACCCCGAGCTTTAAGAGTAAAGGTATTATAAAAAGCTAGATATAATAAGGCAGAAGGAGATATAGTTACTAATATAGTTCTTCGCTAAATAATTAGCAATATATTAGGACTTAGGTATAGTTAGTATAGAAGATAGCAAGGCTAAGGCTTATATACTATACTTCTAATTAGCCCTATTCCTATATAGGGAACTTAAATATTAGAAAGTTAAGATATAGAGGCTAAGAGATATAGCTATAGAAGCTAAATACTTATAGGAGATATATTACTAATAGAGCAGCAAACCTCTATAAAGCAAAAGCAAGAAATAGTATATAAGGGAAGAGTATAACCTAAGGGGGCCCCTAGTAGCGAGGTTAGGTTGAAAGGCAGGCTAGCAGGGTCCTAGCTAGAAGATAACACAGGGTTTATAGAGCCTAATACCTTATAAATTAGTTAGTAGCATAATATAGGGATCTAACTAGAACGGGTCTATATCTAGCCCTAGTATACGACCTATAATATCTAATTATATAATATGCTTTAGCTATAAGCAAAAGGGGTATAAGAGGGCAGACTACCTAGATAAATATATAAGACAAAGCGCGAATAAAATACTAATATAATACTAAGTACTCGCTAAGAAAGCAAGGGTTAATATAATCCAATCTATAAGAATTAAGGAACTTAACTTATTAGAAAATAAGTAAGCTAGGGGATTATATTAGTAACCCCTATACCTAAATTAGAACTAGATACTCTCCCTAAGGGAGCTATTATAAAGAGATAGGCGATCGTCCTCTAGAATATTGCTAAATACGAAGTAGTAGTAAATATAGATTCCTATTCCTAGGTTAATATTATTAGTAGTTAACTAGCTAAGTCCTTATAACTATAACCCGTAGTAGCTATTACCCCTATATTAGAAGGCTTTAATAGGTTATCTATAATAAGCTAGAATATATACTAATTAATATTTTTCCTTATTAACTTAGGAGGAGAAGCGAAGAAGATATAGTAACTCTTTGCTAAAGCCTCCTAACCTAAAGGAGCAGGAGACCTCCTTCTATTATAATACTCTATAAGAAGAGAGGGTATTATAATTAATACCTAGATAAATATCTAGGAATATAAATGCTTTAGTATTGCTAAGCTATTAGCATTTATATAAGAGATTATTAAGAATAGCTAGAAGGCTTATATTATATATATATATCTAGGAATATCGCCCCCTATAAGCTACTAATAGGGGCTCTAGAAGAAGAAGATACCCTAGAGGGTCATATGGAGTTACTACTAGAGCTATTTAGCAAATAGGTAATATTTAATAAATAATTAGCAAAGCAATACCTAGTCCTAGAGGTCGTAGAATATACTATTAACTTAATCCAAGGGAAGAAACCTCTATATAAGCCTGTCTACCTATTAAACGAGCATTAGCTAGAAGACCTTCGCTAATATATTACTAATAACTAAGTAATAGGGCAGATCTAACCCTTAACTAGCAAGGTAGGCGCCCCTATCCTTTTTATACCTAAGAAAGACAGGTCCCTATGCTTTTATAAAGATTATTAAGGCCTTAATAAGGTGATAATAAAGAACTAATATCTACTCCCTCTTATTAGCAAACTATTAGATAGGCTTTAGGGAGCGAAATAGATCTCAAAAATTAATATTCCAGATATATACTACTATATTCGCATTAAGCCAGAGGATCGCTAGAAAATAGCATTTAGGATATATTATAGGTACTTTAAATATACTATTATGCTATTTAGACTTATAAACGCCCTAGCTATATTCTAGGCGTATATTTACTAAGCGCTCGCTAAGCTACTAGATACTTATTATATTACTTATATAGATAATATTATAATCTATTCTAAGATAAGAGAGCAATATATAAAAGACCTTCTCTAAGTACTCTATAGGCTTCGCTAGTAGGAGCTCTATATTAAGCTTAGTAAGTATAGGTTTTACTAATAGCAAGTAGAGTTCCTAGGGTATATTATTACGCATAAGGTTATATTAATAGACTAAACTTATATCCGAGCTATTACTAAATAGAAGCTGCTAAAGATATACTAAGATATCTAAGTCTTCCTTAGATTCTATAACTTCTATTATAAGTTTATTATAGGATATTTAGGCATTATAGCTCTAATAATATCCCTACTAAAGGGCAGCGAGAATAGTAAGAAAGGAGGTGAGTTTCACTAGCTAGAAGAGGCCTAATAGGCTTTTAAGTAGCTTTAAGCTGCCTTCTGCTTAGTAACTATTCTCTAATACTAGGACCTAAATTATAAAACAAGGGTTAAGATAGATACTTCTATAAAGGCTATATCTAATACCCTATTATAGCATATTAATAATTAGTAGTAACTAGTTACTTACTATTTATAGAATCTTAGTAATATAGAATAACGCTAGGGAGCAGGCTAATAGGAACTTCTTGGTATAATTAAAAGCTTAGACTATTAGGCTTACTACCTTTAGGGTATATTAAAGAAGTTTATAGTTCTAATAGATCACTAGGTACTAAAGGGAGTTATACCGCACCTGCATAGGACTTTTAAGGAAGGCTCGCTAGGTAGGTATATAAACTCTTAGTATTTAATTTCATCCTAGAGCATAGGTTAGGGGTTATAAACCTAGTAGATAGTCTATCTAGGAGGCTAGATTATATAAAAGGGGAGGTAAAGTATAATAATATACTCCTAACCCTAGCGAGGAAGCTAAGGTTTATTAGCAAACTACTAGTAGACCTTTAGATAAGTATTAATATATTATAAGGTAGTATAGAGACCTTAAAAGCATTTATTAATACTCTAAGGGCTAGCATAAGGTGCCCCTTCTAGATAAATAGCTCTAGGGGCGGAGATGCCTTAGTCTCTAGTTAGTATCGCACTCTATAGCGTGCTAATATTACTATAACTATAGTAGCTATAATAACCTAATACTAAAAAGCAAGGGGTGATATAGAGAACGCTTAGCGAGAGGTTATTAACTAAGAGGACTTGCTTAGAGCTAGGGTTATTATAGCATAGTAGTATATCCTATACTAGGTTATAAGGGAGCTTATAACAAGCAAAATAGCAGATAGTTAGCAACGCTCTAGAGTAATAGAGAATCTTATCTGCAGACTATGAGCTAATAGCTTGCACTACTAGATATAATTAGAGAGGGCGCGCGAACTAGCTAGTAATTATAGGGGCTATATAATTAATAGTTATAGAACCCTATTCTATAAGGGATAGTTAGAGATACTATAGGAGGGGTCTCTAAGGCTAGAGATCCTTCGCTAATACTACGATGACTATAGGGCGGGTTATAAAGGGGTAAATAAGACTACTAAGTATAAAGAGTATAGCTAAAGGCCTAAACTAGGAAAGGCTAGAATATTAAAACGTAGGTATCCGTTATTATATTAGACTATTGCTTAACCTTCTAAGTTTTTTGCTTATAGAGTTTTCTCTAAGGTATATTTATTCGCCCCTAACTCGCTAACGTTTTGCTAATAGCATAGCTCTATATCCTATACCCGCTATTATTCCTTATAATTACCCCCCCTTCTAAAGCCTTAGTCCCTAAGGCGCACTAGTAGGGTAATATAGCTCTGCGTTACTAACTATAGGGCGATAGTTTAGTATCTTTATTATATTATTTGCTATTGCTCCTTCCTGCGCTAGATTTAGGCTGCTATAGCGAATAATATATTTTGTTTTCTAGCGCTTTATGTGAGGGGCTAGCCCGGGTTTGTTCAACTTAGGGGTGCCTTAATTATAGTAATCTAAGCTAAGGAAGGGAAGTTTCCTAGGAAGTTCCCTATGCAATAGAAAAGCGGATATAGGGCGAACGTTAAGCGAGAGCAGTTATTAAGGGCAGAATCCTTAGGGTCTATAGCACCGCCTAGATACTAGTAGTAGTATAGCCTGTAACACGTGCCCCTCCCCCCCTCCCCCTAACCCTTATATAAGTTATAAGTTTGAGCATAGGCTAAGGGCTAGTCTGGAGCGACGTTAATCCAGGCTGCTAGCCGCTCCGCGCCCTATAAGTAATAATTAGAATAATATAATTTTTCGCACCCCTAGTTTGCTTCCTCTTTTTCCTCCTCCTATTAACCTATATTAGAGTAAGTTAACTAATTAATTATAACGTTATTTTAGCTAATAACTCGTCGTTTTAGTAGCGTTATTAGCGCGCTCTTGGTCTATATTAGTATAAGTTTGTTATATCTGAACCCCTATTAATTACTAACTTACGCAGATCTAATTAATCTAATTTCCCTCGCTTCTATAATAGCACCCCTTATAAGTTACTACCTGCTCTTTCCCCGTAGTTTCGCTATAATTAACCCTATATAGCCCCTCTCTAACTCTAATAAGGAGATAGAATCTCCTCCTCCTATAAAGGGCCCGCTTTCTAACTACTCTACCTCTACTAGCCTCTCTAACTATAAGGAGGCTACCTCTAATAACTTCGATCTTATAGATAATCCCCTCTATACCCTAGCTAGCTAGGAGCTGCGCGAGTACCTCAACTACCCCCTTCTTATATATCCTATCGCCTAGGAGCCCCTTATAGTATATATTCTTCTACTCGTTTAGTATTTTTCTAACGTTTTACTAGGGTTCCTACCTATACTAGCTCGTCTTTAGTAGTATCCCCTAGGATAAAACCTAGGGACCTCTTCGCGAGGTCCCTTACCTGAAGTATATATCTGCTATAGCTAAGGCTAAGAAGCCTAGCGATATTATAGCTTGCTATAATATTATTAAGTAAGGTATGCTATCCTATCGCCTTTTGATTATTATAAGGCTAACTAAGTTATAAGTAATATTATCTATTATATCTATTATTCTAATGAGGCTATTAAGTCTACTTATATTAATATAGGTATTACTTCCCTGCTATTCCTTCTCTATAGAGCTAACGTTCTACTAGAGCAACCCTAGTATAATTTGCTGCTAGGAGGAGTTTACTTCTCTTAGCTAGGACTACCTTACTTACTATAGCTTTAATAAGAAGACCTCAGTAAGATTCTATTATTCTTATATCTCGGGGTTATTACTAATAGTTATAGCTCCCTATATAGATCGAGGCTTATATAGAGCTCCTTTATGCTACTTCTATCTAGAACTATAAGGTTTATACCTATATTATTACGAAGCACGCTACTAAGGCTGCTATTAAGTTAGACGCCTCCCCTATGCCCTCTGCTAGTTCCCTAGCTGCCCCTATCCTTAGTACCTCTATTATTACTACTACCTTGCTTTCCCTCCTAGTTAAGCCTAATGAGGTATAGCTATACTACCTCGCCTAGGCTTACTTAGATATAGCTAAGGTCTTTCATAAGGTTTATCTTATCCCTATCTTTCTCTTATTCCTAATAGATTAAACTAACCCCTTTTCTTAGCTTATTAATATTACTATTACTACTTATAAAGAGTAGGAGGAGTAAGGGTTATCTTCCTAGGTCTATAGTTCCCGCTCGCCTGCTATCTGCTTACTATCTGCCTGCCTAGGGCCTGCTTAGGTCTCGTTCTACCTCTCTATAGCCTTATGCTATAATAGAGTTTCTTATTTTCTACTTACTTCTCTAATTATAAATTACCTAGCTATTATCCCTCTATCCTACCCCTGCCTATTAACTACTACCTAGCTTATAGCATAGCATACTAGGGGTTGCTATTATTCTTATCTATTAGGCTATACTTTTCTTTATATTTATCTACTGCCTAGTTATCTTATAATAATTATAGGGGCTTCTAGGTAGGCTAACTATACCCTATCTATTTAACTAATAACTCGCAATACCTACCCCTACCTATATGCTTCTAGTATATAGCTAGAATAGACTCGACTTCCTATTTATCCTCTCTATCTTCGAAAATCAGGGGTAGTTAGGGATTATTAACTTCTTAGCTTAGGAGGGGGTTATCCGTAGCGTAGCATAGTAGGCTAATATGAAATCGGTTATAGACCCTGCCTAGAACGTTCAACTTAACTATAGTTAGTGAGATTACCCTAGTTACTTTATACTTTAGGTATAGCTAATCTAACTTCTTATAGGGTCTCTCTATATAGAAGTTAGCTAGTAATAGCTAAACCTTATCGCCTACTTTATAGCATTCTGCTAGTATCTTTTTACTATTTGCTAATTATTCTATAGTCTATTAGGCTATAGCAATAGCTACTTAGGCTAACTCTATAGTTAACTTCAGTTTACTAATAAACTTATTAGTAGCTAACTCGCGTGAGGTTAATAGCTCTAGCGTAGGCTATACTACTAATACTAGGTCGATATAGTATCTATAGGTAAAGAAGAATAGGCTTACTCCTATTATAGCTACGTTATAGCTATTAATTACTAGTTAAATAGAGGGTAAGTAAACCTCCTAGTCGTCCTGGGCGAAGTTAACTATTATCTATAAGACTACCTAGATCTCTTAATTAAAGCGTTCTATTACTCTATCTATCTGCAGGTAGAAGGCGGTGCTTAAGCGTTATATAATCTTTATGAGCGCGTAGAACCGTCGCTAGAACTAACTCGTCTAGTTACTACCCCTATTACTAATAATTAACTTCGGTATACCGTAGAATTAGTAGTAGTAGTTTATAAAGCGTTCTATATATGTTTCTATATCTATCGAAGGCATCCCTTCTAGGGTTATTAACTTAGAGAGCCTATTAACTATTACCTAGAGGTATCTCAACCCTATTTTCACTATATATAGGAGGTCTGTAATGAAATCCATAGCGAGATCGTAATATAGCTATTCTATTACTATTAAGGGTTAAAGAAGCTTGTGTTTCGCTTATTGCTAAATCATTCTACGCCTGTAACTATTATAGTTTCTTATAAACTAGCGAACTATAGAGGACTGCCCTAGCTAGAAGTATTGCTAGGCTAGGATAGCTAAGGTGTTATTCTAACTAGGGTAGCCTATTATTACTAGGTCGTAGCACTTCTGAATTAACTACGTTCGAAGCATATTCTGGGGGTAGTTTTTATCTATTAATCCTAGTACCTAGATCTAGTCTCTAAATATTAATTAGCTAAGGGTGTTAATACTATACTTAGCGATCTATAGTTTTAAGCCTAGCTAGGGAGGGAAGCTTTAGTTGCCCCTTTTTACTATAGAATAAGCCCCTTAGTACTAGTTATCTTCTGCTTATGCTTCGTTCTATATATTTTAAAGGGCTAGATCCTCGAATATTATTATAGCAGGGGCTTTAACTATTGCTATCCTCCTTACTTTACTTAGGGCGAAGTCGGGGATTATCTATATTACCCTCCCTTTCTCTTATTTATCCTCCTATCCCTTCGGGGCGTCTTATTTATAGCATAAAAGCATATTAGGTATAGCTACTAGGTAACTAGGTTAATATTCTAAGTAGAAATTATACCTTAATAACTACTCCGCCTAGCAACTTTAGCATTCTATTAAATGTTACTTTCGTATAAAGTATTTAAAGCCCTTATAGTTAGTAAGGACCTTAAACCTAGGGTAGCTTCTTAGCTTAGCATCCTATGCGTTTAAATAAGCGATTACTACTAATAGCTCCTTATTATAGATTAGGTAGTTATATTAGGCAGGGGTTAACCTCTATAAGTAGAAAGCAATAGGATAGCGCTATCCTTGCGCATCTTCTTAAGTTAATACCCCCCCTAAAGCAAACCCTGAGTAGTCTATTTAAACTATAGTTAGGGCTTATAGGTTGAAATAACGTAGTATTAGTATAGTTTAGAAGCAGCGTTTAAGCGCCTAGAATACGTCTTCTTGTTCCTTACCCTAGATAGATAGTGCTCCCTTCTTTATTAGGAGGGTAAGGGGCTTTATAACCCCTGAATACTCTGATATAAATACTTAGTAGTAATTAGCAAACCCTAGGAAACTTTGCAATCCTTTTATTAATATAGGTGCTTCCTATTTGATAATTACCTATACTTTCTCTATATTATAAGCAATACCCTCGCCTGCCTTTAGGATAAATCCTATATATTTTACTATTTTTATAGAGAACTTATACTTCGCTAGGTCGAGGTTAAAACTAGCCTCTTAGAGGGCTTAGAGTACCTTATGCACCTTCTACTTATAGTCTACTCGGGAGCTGCTACTATAGACTAATATATTATTAATATATACTATTGCGAAGTTATTAAGGAACTCCTGGAGCGTGCTATTAATATATCCTTAGAATATTATAGGGGCTCCGCTTAATCCAAATAGATAGACTAGCTACTCGAAGAGCCTATATTATATATAAAAGGCGGTCTTTTCCTAGTGCCCTTCTACTATATAATTCTTATAGAAGGTAGCTATTATATCTAGTTTAGTATACTACTTCGCTAAACTAACCCTCTAGAGGGTCTCTTAGATTAGGGGTAAGGGGTAGTAGTCTCGCTTAGTAATTGCATTTAACGCTTAGTATTTATAATAGAACTGCAATCCTCTGCCGGGCTTCTTAATAAAAAGTATAGGTATGCTAGCAGGAGACTTGCTTACCTAAATAAAGCCCTTATCGAGTAGGTCTATAAGTATCTTTTTTAATACTAATAACTCCTCCCTAGATATATTATAAAGGGGTCCCTAGGGTAAGGGTATCTCTTAGCTAGAGGTATTGCGCTCGAGGTGGATTTTATGATCTATACTAGGATAACTTAGGGGTAAGGGGTATAACTTAGCTAGCTCGAAAAGCTCTATAAATTTATTATAAATATATTATAATAGTTTCTCTAAATAGTCTTCTAGTTTCTTTACCTCGAGCGCTTTTTTAATATCCCTTAGGCTTACTACTCATATTCCTACTTCTAGCCTAAATAGCTAGCTCTTATTAACCCTCTAGTAGATTGCTATAAATAAGGTAGCATTAAGTTAGCAGGCTTCCTAGATCTCTCTTACTCTCTAGGGTTCTTTCTATCCTTAAAGGGTAATAATAACCCCTGCCTTCCTATAGTATACCTACTTCTCTGCTATATTATAAATAATATAGTTTTATTCTATCTATAGCTTCCCTAAGAAGAAGTTAGCATTTAGTCCTTTTATTATATAAGCGAAGAGTTGCTATATATAACCTCTAATCTCGAGGTATAATATAGCTACGCCTTTTGCTATAGCTTGAGCCGAGTTATTAGCAAAGTCTTATAATTACTACGCTTAGTAGTTAATATATAGTAAATAGAGGTAGCGGGTATACTAGTAGTCTATTATTATATAGATATTATATTTATAGTCTATTAAAGCATTAATAGGAGTGCCTTTATTAACTCTAATTATTAATATTATAGAAGGCTTGCTTATACTATATTCTAACTAGAACTATTCCTAACTAGCCCGCTCTTCCTCTATTATCTCTAATACCTTATTTTATACTAGGGTTATTTATTTCCCGAGTTAGAAGGGTCTTCTTTGCTTTTAACCTCTCCTAAGTCTAAATATATTATTTCCTCAATAGCTTTTGCTACTCTAGGACTATCCTTTAACTTCTTAGCCTTCTAGTAATCCTTTTATAAGTAACTAATCTAGTTATATTTAAAATAGTAGCGCGTTTCTTTATTAGGACCTTTACTTATACCCTTATATAAGGTATATACGAACCCTATTATCCTAGTATCCCTATTTATATCTACTCTAGCGGGTAATACTCTTGATCTAAAAGTTATAAGCTAGCGCAAAGCGTTAGGAATATAATATAATTCCTCTAGCTTCTATGCGATATCTTATATAAGGCTAATATATTTAGTATACTTATAGGGGGTCGGGTAGTTAACTAGATATTTAAGGAGCTTATAAGATAGTACCCTATATAGGTAGTTAATCTAGATACTATCTAGCTATATTATGCTACCTGCTTCTATAATAGTTTATTTAAAGCGGGGTAGGAACGAGGCGAAGGCTTTATTATACTTTATTTAAAGCTCTAAGAGTCTTCTAAGAGCCTTGCTTATAATATTAGGGTTACTATAGGTATAGTTTAGGTATATTAAGAAGGCGTCCGGCTCGAATAAGCTATTGCTACCCCCTAAGCTATAGAAGGCTATAACTACTAGCTATACTTTAGGTTCTAGGTAGGAGTTAATAAGATACTAGGCCTCCTGATTACTTAGGTAGAAGTCCCGGTCTATCCTGACTTTATTATATATCTATTATGCCTATATAGCATACTTATTATAGTTTCCTCCGAACTTAGGGGGGTTAGGAAGGGGTTTTAATTGCTAAGCACCCCCTACTTCCTAGGTAGTCTCTAGCTATAGGGATAGTAGTAGCAACGCTAGGGCATAGCTACCCGCTATATCTTACTAGAGCTCTGCGGTTAGTTCGTTATTAGGCTGCTATATAGTTATCAGGCTATCGAGCTAGTTACTAAGCTTATTAATCGCTATATAAATTGCTTTAAACGCTTCCTTGCTTATTAGTAGTACTTTTAGACTAGCTACTATAAGCATAGCTAGTTTCGTTTCCTACCTGCTATCTATCGCGCTATATAACTAGCGAGGCGGGCGTAAAGAGAGAGCTTAGATATATAAGGAGCTAGCCTGGGTTTATTTAACTTAGGGGTGCCTTAATTATAGTAATCTAAGCTAAGGAAGGGAAGTTTCCTAAGAAGTTCCCTATGCGATAGAAAAGCGGATATAGGGCGAATATTAAGCGAGAGCAGTTATTAAGGGCAGAATTCTTAGGGTCTGCAGCACCGCCCAGACGCCAGCAGTAGCATAGCCCGTAACACTTTATATATTTTTGAATTTTAAGTATTGCTATTAGTTTTTAATTAGTTGCTAATAGTTATATAACCGTTTAGCAGTATATAGTTAGTAATTATTTAGCCTTATTACCTAGCAACGCTAATTATAAAAGGGCGTCTTCTTTTCGAGGTCTCTAACCTAGCTGGATTTTTCCCTCTTTAGCATCCTTTTTTTAACTTAGCAACCTTTATTATTTTCTCTTTATTATCTATTCTATAAACTCTCGCTATAGTTATCTAATTTTTTATCTTTTCTATTCTTTAGTTTATCTCTTTCTCTATTATCTTGCTAATTATTCCCTATAATATCTCATATTGCGCGCATAGGCGTAGTGCTCGCTAAATACCTATATAATCCTGAAATCCTCTCTAGTAACCTTACTAATAATGCTAATAGTAGCTATCCCTATCTTAGCTATCTCTATAAGATATATTAAGATATTATTAACCTTCGCTATATATATAGCGGATATATATAGAAGTGCGTTTATTATAACTTTAATAAAAAGAAATGCGCTACTATAAGTCTCTGCTAGTTTACTACTAGGTTGCTATATACTAACGCCTAGTAGGTTCCCTAGGAGCTTTAGGGCGTAGCTTAGATAACCTGGAATATATTCTACTAGATCTAAATTTAGGAATAGGAAGGTATCCTAACCCCTCTTTATTATTATTATATTTTCGCTTCCCTTGCTAACTATTTTATAGTATAGAAATATATTACTAAGCTTATCTACGATCCTACTACTAGTAATAGTAGTTATAATATAGAGTAGCTCTAGCTCTAGGAGCTCCCCTCTATCTATAAGCACCTCAACCTTAATATCTTAGTTTATATAGGCTATTATTTGCTGCTCCCTCGCTAGCTATATGCTATTAATAATTAGTTCTACGTTATTACCCTTTATAATAGTATTAATATGCTTTAGCATCTAAACGCCGCCTAGCTGCTATATATTTATAATAATAGTCCCGCTATATACCTCTATAATAAGATCGATCATCTAGTTAATAACCTTTTAATAAAGCTAGTCCCTAAGCGCTCTTATAAGCATAATATTAACTCTTTTCCTAAATTTAGCTAGTCTCTCTAAGATAACCTCCTTAAGTATGCTTCTAATAACGTTCTATCCTGCTTTATTACTATTACTAGCGCTCGCCCTATCTTATATGCTTCCTACCTTTATACTCCTACTAAATATAGCTAAAAGGATAGCAATAATTTAGCGAAGAAGGCTAGGAAGGCTAAAAAAGCTAGGGTTACTATTACTATATCTAATAGCAGCTCTAGGGATAAGTTAGGTAGCGAGGTAGGTAGTAGCTCTAGTAACGAGTTGGATAGTAACTCTAGTAGTAAGTCTACTAGTAAGCTAGTAGGTAGTCGGTCTGCAGGTAGCGATAATAGGGATACTAGTAATACTAGCTTAGCAACTAGTCGCCGTGGTGCTGCTCGTAGTTATAGTAGTTAGGGTGCTCGCGGCTGTAGTTATAGTTATAGTTAAAAGTGAATAAATAGTTTAATAGTTAGCTCTCTCCCTTTTTTATATAGAATAATACCCTTCTTTTGCTATAATATTAGCAATAATTCGCTGCTTAATATAATTATTATTCTACTTCTTAATTTAGCTTCTATTCTATAGTCTTATAACTTATAATTAGCAACTTATTGCTATAACTTTGCAACTAGTTATCCTACTTCTTATAAGACCTCCTATACTATCTATTGAACTTATGAATAGCCTCTTGCGCATTCGCTAAGTTCTCTATAGGCTCTTGTGTATTATATTCTATAGGCTATCCTGCTTATTTAATTAGATATTATATATTATTACTAATACCTTGTTATATAATAATCTCTTCTACCTCCTATTCCTCTAGCTTATCCTTAAGCTCTGGGTATATAAGCAAACCTTTGCCGCCTATTTAGTAGTTATCCTATAGTTCTAGCAAGGTAATAAAGAATATATTATATATATATTAGTATTATAATAGCAGATAGACCCTATATACTTATATACTAACTAGTTCTATAATAGCTACCTATATAAACCTAGGTGCTAGTTTCTTATTCTTAAACTAGAAGTTCTTTATTAATAGCCTGATAACCTATCCCTAATAATAGGTCTAGTCCTTATGCCTCATATTATAGTACTTAGCTTACGCCTTAGTAGCCTTCTGCTACTATTCCTAGGCCCTCTTGCAGAGTCTTGAAATATATTTAATTCACTCCATTACGCCTTGTACTATACCCTATTTATAGGAGCTACGTATTCTATATAATATAGGTAGTAACTATATAGGGCTTCTATTAGCAAGCAGCTAGTGATACTATAGTAACTATTATTATATGCGAACTCCGCCTCGGGTAGCTAGACTGCCTATTCTTATAGCAAGTCGCTAGTATATCCTTGTAGGTACTTTTCTAACGTTTAGTATATCCTTTCTAACTACCTATCGGTCTAGGGATAGTATATAGTAGAGAGGCGGCGCTTAATAGCCCTCTCTCTCGTGAACTCTTCCTAAAATTAGCTAGTTAGGAGCTTATCTTAGTTACTAATAGTACCTTCTAGAGTGCTAAAGTAGTATTCAACCCGTTCGTAGATAATCCGCGCTAACTTAGTAGCTATTAGCTGCTTTATTATTAGGATAAATATAGCTAACTTAGTTATTTAGCATATAAGATGAGAAGTATATTATATTTCTCTACCTATATGCTGAGTGCTCGCTAGCAATCTAGTGATAAAGTCTATACTTATTTCCTAGAACGGGTATATAGGTAAGGGTAGTAGTTATAACTTTCTATAAGGCTTATGCCTCGGAACGCGGTTCCCCTAGCATATATAGCACCCTATAATATAATTATATATATCTATAGCTAAGTTTAGCTAATAGACGTTCCTTGAGATTAACTTAGTAGTCTTATTTACCCCTATATAACCCGCCCTGCAGTCGTCGTGGTATTAGCAAAGGATTTCTAGCCTTAGAGACCCTTCTTATAATATCTCTAGCTATCACTTATAGAATAGGATTCTATAACTATTAATTATATAGCCCCTATAATTACTAGCCGGTCTATATACCCTCTCTAATTGCATCTAGTAATATAAGGTATTAGCCTATAGTCTGCGGATAAGATTCTCTATCGCTTCAGAGGGTTACTAACTATCTGCTATTTCACCTATTATAAGCTCCCTTATAACCTAGCATAGGATATACTACTACGCTATAGTAACCCGAGCTCTAAGCGAGTCCTCTTAGTTAATAACTTCTCGCTAAGTATTTTCTATATTACCCCTTGCTCTTTAGCATTAGGTTATTATGGCTGCTATAGTTATAGTAATATTAGCATGCTATAGAGTGCGATACTAACTAGAGACCGAGGCGTCTCTGCCCCTAGAGCTTTCTATCTAGAAGGGGTACCTTATGCTAGCCCTTATAGTATTAATAAATACTTTTGAGGTCTCTATACTACCTTATAGTATAGTAATACTTATCTAAAGGTCTGCTAGTAGTTTGCTAATAAACCTCAGCTTCCTTAGTAGGGTTAGGAGTATATTATTATACTTTACCTCCCCCTCTATATAGTCTAGCCTCCTAGATAAACTATTTGCTAGGTTTATAACCCCTAACCTATGCTCTAAGTTGAAATTAAATACTAAGAATTTATATACCTACCTAGTAAGCCTTCCCTAAAGGTCCTGCGTAAGCATGCTAATAACTCCCTTTAGCACCTAGTAATCTATTAGGATTATAAACTGCTTTAATATACCCTAAAGGTAATAAGCCTAATAGTCTAAGCTTTTAATTATAGGGAGAAGTTCCTATTAGCCTGCTCTTTAACGTTACTCTATATCGCTAAGCTTCTATAAATAGTAGGTAACTAGTTACTACTAACTATTAATATATTATAATAGGATACTAGATATAGCTTTTATAGAAGCATCTATCTTAACCCTTATCTCGCGGGTTAGGTCCTAGTATTAGAGAATAGTTACTAAGCAGAAGGCAGCTTAAAGCTACTCAAAGGCTTATTAAGCCTCTTCTAGCTAGTAGAACTCACCTCCTTTCTTACTATTCTCGCTATATTTTAATAAAGATATTATTAGGGCTATAATACCTAAATATCCCGTAATAAACTTATAGTAGAAGTTATAGAATCTAAGGAAGACCTAGATATCTTAGTATATCTTTAGCAGCTTCTATTTAGTAATAGCTTAGATATAAGTTTAATCTACTAATATACCCTTGAGTATAATAATATATCCTAGGAACTCTACTTGCTATTAGTAAAACCTATACTTACTAACCTTAGTATAGAGCCCCTACTAGCAAAGCCTATAGAGCACTTTAGAGAAGGTCTTTTATATATTGCTCTCTTATCTTAGAATAGATTATAATATTATCTATATAAGTAATATAATAAGTATCTAGTAGCTTAGCGAGCGCTTAGTAAATATACGCCTAGAATATAGCTAGGGTATTTATAAGGCTAAATAGTATAATAGTATATTCAAATTACCTATAATATGTCCTAAATGCTATTTTCTAGCGATCCTCTAGCTTAATATGAATATAGTAGTATATATCTTAAATATTAATTTTTAAGATCTATTTCGCTCCCTAAAGCCTATCTAATAGTTTGCTAATAAGAGGGAGTAGATATTAGTTCTTTATTATTACCTTATTAAGGCCTTAATAATCTATATAAAGGCATAGGGACCTATCTTTCTTAGGTATAAAAAGGATAGGGGCGCCTGCCTCGCTAGTTAAGGGTTAGATCCGCCCTATCGCTTAGGTATTAGTAATATATTAGCGAAGTTCTTCTAACTAATGCTTCTTCAATAGGTAGATAGGCCTATATAGAGGTTTCTTCCCTTTAATTAAGTTAATAATATATTTCGCACCCTCTAGGACTAGGTACTATTTTGCTAACTATTTATTAAATATTGCCTATTTACTAAATAGCTCTAGTAGTAACTCCGTATCGCCCTCTAGGGTATCTTCATCCTCTAGAGACCCTATTAGCAGCTTATAGGGGGCGATATTCCTAGATATATATATATAATATAAGCCTTCTAGCTATTCTTAATAATCTCTTATATAAATGCTAATAGCTTAGCAATACTAAAGCATTTATATTCCTAGGTATTTATCTAGGTATTAATTATAATACCCTTTCTTCTTATAGAGTATTATAATAGAAGGAGGTCTCCTGCTCCTTTAGGTTAGGAGGCTTTAGCAAAGAGTTACTATATCTTCTTCGCTTCTCCTCCTGAGTTAATAAGGAAAAATATTAATTAGTATATATTCTAGCTTATTATAGATAACCTATTAAAGCCTTCTAATATAGGGGTAATAGCTACTACGGGTTATAGTTATAAGGACTTAGCTAGTTAACTACTAATAATATTAACCTAGGAATAGGAATCTATATTTACTACTACTTCGTATTTAGCAATATTCTAGAGGACGATCGCCTATCTCTTTATAATAGCTCCCTTAGGGAGAGTATCTAGTTCTAATTTAGGTATAGGGGTTACTAATATAATCCCCTAGCTTACTTATTTTCTAATAAGTTAAGTTCCTTAATTCTTATAGATTGGATTATATTAACCCTTGCTTTCTTAGCGAGTACTTAGTATTATATTAGTATTTTATTCGCGCTTTGTCTTATATATTTATCTAGGTAGTCTGCCCTCTTATACCCCTTTTGCTTATAGCTAAAGCATATTATATAATTAGATATTATAGGTCGTATACTAGGGCTAGATATAGACCCGTTCTAGTTAGATCCCTATATTATGCTACTAACTAATTTATAAGGTATTAGGCTCTATAAACCCTGTGTTATCTTCTAGCTAGGACCCTGCTAGCCTGCCTTTCAACCTAACCTCGCTACTAGGGGCCCCCTTAGGTTATACTCTTCCCTTATATACTATTTCTTGCTTTTGCTTTATAGAGGTTTGCTGCTCTATTAGTAATATATCTCCTATAAGTATTTAGCTTCTATAGCTATATCTCTTAGCCTCTATATCTTAACTTTCTAATATTTAAGTTCCCTATATAGGAATAGGGCTAATTAGAAGTATAGTATATAAGCCTTAGCCTTGCTATCTTCTATACTAACTATATCTAAATCCTAATATATCTCTAATAATTTAGCAAAGAACTATATTAGCAACTACGTCTCCTTCTACCTTATTATATCTAGCTTCTCGCAATACCTTCGCTCTTAAAGCTCGGGATTAATATACTATTAGTAAGCGAATGCTATAAAGTTAGCTTATACTAGGTCTCCTTCTAGCCTAGCTCTATAATATTGCTACTAGGTCTAAAGGGATAGGCTTATCTTTATAAGTACCTATTAGACCTGCTGCTTTAGTATACTACTAGCATATAGTTAGTTTCTATCTTTAATTGCTTAGATCTAGTTATTAACCTAGTCTATAATAAAGTCCTTAGTTATAGTATAGTAGTTATATATAAGGGGCTTTTTATATTCTCTCTATAAGTATCTTATTACTAAGCGATTAGTAAGTTCCTATATTAAGGCAGCGGTTTATTCCTTATGCTACTGCTATTATAGATATATCTGCTCTATAAGGCTCTCCTGCTATTTCTATAATAACCCTATAGCCTAGGTAAGGATGCTAGAGATACTAGCTTCTCAGGGCGTCCTAGGCGGGGTATCCTATTAGCTACTACTTGCTATCTATTTACCCCTTGAGGGGTAGTCTGCCTAGTCTAGCGCTACCTAGGACCTAGCCTGACCCCTCGGGGTTATTCCTCCTGCTATATTATTACTAGGGTTATCTATTCCCTTAGCATAGTATCTATGCTATATTCCCTATAACTTAGGGCTTAGCGAATAATTAATATCTTATTAGCTAAGACCCTATTAGCTATATTCTATATGCCTAGCCTAGAGTTTATTATAATTAAACTCTATTACTAAATTATTAGTATATTATTACTAGTTTGCTTTAGATATTCTAACTAGCGCTAGTTTCTTAAATTAAGATAGAAGTAATATAATCATAAGAGTATAGCTAAAAGCCTAAACTAGGAAAGGCTAGAATATTAAAATATAAGTATTTATTATTATATTAAACTATTACTTAACCCTCTAAGTCTGCAGCTTATAGAGTTTTCTCTAAGGTATATTTATCCGCCCCTGACTCGCCGACGTTTTGCTGATAGCGTGGCTTTGCATCCTCCACCCGCTATTGTTCCTTATATAAGTTAATCTTAAGGAACTTCCATTAGCTAAACTTAGCTGTAGATATGCGTGATTATATTACAAGGTGCTATATATGCTAGGGGAACCGCGTTCTAAGGCATAAGCCTTATAGAAAGTTATAACTACTATCCTTATCTATATACCTATTCTAGGAAATAAGCATGGACTTTATTGCTAGATTGCTAGCGAGCTCTCAGCATATAGGTAGAGAATATAACGTAGTTATTATTATTATATGCTAAATAACTAAGTTTGCTATATTTATTCTAATAATAAAGCAGCTAATAGCTGCTAAGTTAGCGCGGATTATTCATAAAGGGGTTAAATACTGCTTTAGCACTCTAGGGGGTATTATTAGCAACTAAGATAAGCTCCTAACTAGCTAATTTTAGGAAGATTTCATAAGAGAGAGAGCTATTAAGCGCTACCTCTCTACTACGTACTATCCCTAGATTAATAGGTAGTTAGAAAGGATAAACTAGATATTAAAAAGTACCTATGAGTATATACTAGCGACTCGCTATAAGAATAGGTAGTCTAGCTACCCGAGGCGGAGTTCGCATATAATAATAATTACTATAGCACTACTAGCTACTTAACAATAGAAGCTCTATATAGTTACTACCTATATTATATAGAATATATAGCTCCTGCGAATAGGGTTATAGTATAGGGCATAAGGGAGTAAATTAAATATATTTCAAGACTCCGCGAGAGGGCCTAGGAATAGTAGCAGAAGGCTACTAAGGCATAAGCTAAGTATTATAACGTAAGGCATAAGGACTAGACCTACTATTAGAGATAGGTTATTAAGCTATTAATAAAGAACTTCTAGTTTAAGAATAAGAAACTAACACCTAGGTTTATATAAGTAGCTATTATAGAACTAGTTAGCATATAAGTATATAGGGTCTATCTACTACTATAATACTAATAGATATATAATATATTCTTTATTACCTTGCTAGAACTATAAGATAACTGCTAAGTAGGTAGCAAAGGTTTGCCTCTATACCTAGAGCTTAAGAATAAGCTAGAGGAATAGGAGGTAGAAGAGATCATTATATAGCAAGGTATTAGTAATAATACGCAGTATCTAGTTAAGTAGGCAGGATAGCTTATAGAATATAATCAGAGCATTAACAGGTACTACGTAGTATACTACAATACTACAAATTGTATGATATACTACTACTACACTACAAGTAGTTGTAGTGTAGTTGTAGTACTAAAATTTAACTTATAGTATACTACATACTACAACTACATGTAGTAGTAGTATACTATAAATACTACAAGATATACTCCTATAATATAAGGAAAATACTTATTTATACAAGTATTTACTAATATATATTATATTTAATATATAATAATAACTTAATATAAAGAGTGTCTATAGTTAATATTTTCTATCTAATTCATTCTAGTTTATACTCAATCTCCTCTTATAAATCTAAGTTTTCTTGAGAATCTAATATAGAAGTATTAATATCTTCTATATTTTCTCCTTGTATAACTCCTTCTATACCTCCTTCTAATTCTTCTATATATAGCTCTTCTTCTTCTATATCTATATTAAATAGATCACTATAACCTTTAGGTTTAATACCTATATCCTATATAACATTAATTCTCCAGCCTTTTAGTAGTACTAACTGCTTTTTAGTATTATCCTTTAAGCTAGTACGTCTTTTAGTAATAATATTACCAGATTGGTTAAAGTTATACTCTACTGTAGAAGAAGTAGAAGCTATAGCTAAATACTTTCTAGCTAAAATAGCTAAAATAGGATATTTAGACTCATTTACCTCCCACTAAACTAAAGGATCTATCTATAAAGTATATTAGTAAGTAGTTATATAAAATGAATAATAATATAATAAAAACATATTTAAATAAATATTTACCTTATCATCTTCTACTATATATTTAGTATAATATATAATCTGATTTCCTTGAGACTTTTTAGTTTCTTCTTTCTTAATTTTAGGAAAAAGTCCACTATTAAGCTTAGGCTTAGGTTTAGGGCGTGGATTATTATAAGGAGGATTATTAGGTCTAGTAGTAGATAAATTTATAACTAACCTACTACTACTAGACCTATTCGTACTAGATTCTATATCATCTCAGATTCAGAAGAGCTATCCTTTCTTAAAGGAATATGCCTATTAATAGATTTAATATAATAAGAGCCTCCTTTAGGTTATAAAGAAGTTATAACTTTTTATTTTAAACTAAATCTAAGCCTAAAAACTACTATTTAGCAGCAAAATGGCTTCTCTTTCTGATTCTATAGGCTTAGAGCTTATTCCTTGCCCCACCTCTGCCCCTAAGGCCTTTCGTGATTAGCTAGTTAGCTTTATTAGCTCTATAATTAACTCTACTACTTCTAAGCCTTCTTT
>JAOQIF010000458.1:0-67832 GCA_026260285.1 Colletotrichum sansevieriae
TTCGTTGTTCCAAGAAACACCCCCAAAAAGTAGTCCCATCTTTCGTGCAGCACCCCACACCTTTCAAGAGTGGCTTTACTTCTGGTGATGTTCTGTTCTGCAGCCTTTTTTTTTTTTTTTTTCAACAAAGTCCCTGACTCGATCTGACTAAACTGGTGAATTCTCAGTTCTCTCATGCTTTACTGAGGCCTTGTCTGGAAGCTTCAGACGAGTTGGATGGCGGCCAACTTTGACAGCAGCTCAGTTGTCCACTCGCTCGAACCAGACCAGCGGCCCATCCTCACCCTCCAGCCTGAGGTCTAATCCAAAATGCGTGACTGAGCCAGCGACGCCAGTTTTGAATTCAGCGCGCATACATGACATGGGCACCTTGGAATTCCTGAGGTCTGCGATGTCGAGGAATTCCCGGCCCACCCAGTAATTACCAGACTTTGGCTCGAGAGACACGATGGGGTTGAGGTATTGAAAACCCACTCCGCCCACACCAAGAACCTGAAGTTGGCACTTCTCGGTGCTGCGCTGGTGGCCGAGGAGTGAATCAGCCGAGTCATCGCAATGCAACTCGATTTTCAGACTCCCGTAGCCCTTCTCTCGGTACTCGCCGACGTGGTCAGAGAGTGGAACGGTCGGAAGCAGTGGCGGATCGGGCGTCGAGGGGTAGATGTGGTCAGCACAGTTTTCGAGATACTCCTGCTGTGCTTTTCGGTCGGACTTGTATCTGTCGGATCATGAGTAGCTTTTCAAAGGATTATCCTCAACCGACTTACTTCTCATTCAGATCGCACCGTTTCTCTTTGGGAATCTCGAGGCTTTCGTATAATATGTGGTGGGCTACCAGCTCAGGTAGGGGCGACATGGCGTTCGACATGACAGTCACGGCTAGTTTCTTCGAGGGTATCATGATTCATGATCATGATGGAGACGAACATCGTGACCTGACCGGAGTGAAAGTACGCCTCTTCGCCTTCAAAGATGCCATGGTTCCAACCATTGGCGTATAAAAGTGGTCCGAGGAAAGGCGGCTTCGACATGGCTGAGAAACTTCGCGGCGTCTTCAACTGTCGATGGCCCTCTTTCGATATCGGCGCTTCTTCCTCCATCATCACGCGGAGGTACTTGGCATAATCGACGACGTTGGAAATGATTGCACCCGCGCCTTCCTCAGCTTTCTTTGGCTGAGGAGGAATCTGCACGAACTTCCTACCGTCGTGATCGTACAAGTACTCCGTTGCAAGGACGAAATCGCTGTCTTCGGCATTCCTGAGCGAGAAAAAAGTCTCATTCATCCCCATGGGCTCCCACAAGTGCTCTCGGAGGAACCCCCCGAGCCAAGTACCGGTGAGGGTTTCAATGAGGCGTCCCATGACGCCAAACATTTTATTGGAGTACTGGTACTTGGAGCGCGGTTCGGCGGACATTGGGAGGTTTCTGAGGTTGCGAATCATTTCGTCCGCGGTTTCCGAAGAGGCCAAGTCGTGACGGGGCAAGCCCGTCCTGTGGCTGAGGGCATCCTCGAGTGTGACGTGTGCCGTTGCCCACTCATCGCTGAGGACGAACTGGGGAAGCACACTGGACACGGGCGTCTTCCAGTCGAGACCATCGTATGAAGTGGAGTTGTCGATCAAGAGTGAGATGCCTGCCGCGGTGAAGGACTTTGTCGTACTTCCGGTGTAGAACAGAGTGTGGGGAGTGACGGGAGTCGAGTTGAGCTCAGCTTGACCATAGCCCTGGCATCACCGTCAGCCTCAGTCTCGAGTGAGCAATGATCAATGCCATTGTTGGGGAAGATAGGCGTGGCAGGATACCTTGGCCCAAGTTTGGTCCGATTCCACAATAGCCACAGTCAGTCCCGGGACATGCCATTCCTCCATTAAGCCTTCGATGTAGCCATCAAGATCTGGCGATACCACGCGTAGACCGTCTGCGCGCCATTCGCCGTCACTTTTGAGGGGTCGCTGTGCCGCATCTTGCACCGCCAGTACACCAGCAACACAGATCGCCAGTGAAGTCAACGAAAACTGCATATCACACGTTTGAGGCTTTCAGATCTTGGTATTGGGAATGAAATGGCTAGTCGTGCAAACAGTCCGCTGGCGGGGGTGTCTCACCATTAAGTGCTCTTGATTAGCCGCGAGCTTGATATGAGATGACGTGACCCCTGTCCGCAAGGGAGCTTCTGCAAGGGAACTTCCGACCAGTTGCTGCGCCGCTTCGGCTGATTGCGCCGTCGACCAGCATAACCCCGGGAGTAAGCGCTTGACCGTCTCACAACGACGCCCGAATGAGGGAGGTAGTTCGCGGCAGCCAGGACGTCTCGAGCTGGAATCGCACCGGAATGTTTTGCGGTGCCTCATCAGCCCTACGCCTATGATGACGAGCTCTTCAGGCTGATTACTTGGCCTGTTTGAACGGATCAAGAAGACCAAAGTGGAATCGGAGGGCGCCGTTTCAAACTCTGCAAAAGTTCCGACTTTGAAATAGATAAGCCGTTGTGCATGCAAATCATCTTCAACGCCTCGAATCCATAGTTACGTTGGTTGTAGATACATCATGTGTGCATTGATGAGTTATTGCGTTGTACGACCCATAATGCCATTGTGTCTCTTCAAAGCTCTGCGGACTCCCCGGCTTTATCATCGATATCAAGTTGAAACCATTGTCTTCCGTTGTTTTGGCGGGGATCTCGTTTAAAGTATTGGCTTTCATGCTAGAATATCTTTCAGATACTTCGCGAACTTGACTGAAAGAAATGGCCGTAATTCTATCGTTCAACAGAACACGTTCTTTGTTCCTGCCACGTTCAAATAGTCAGAGGAGCAGCTGCGTGCTCCCATGTTGGACATATCACCAGATCCAGGGCAGGCATTTGCTTCAAACATCATTACCTCTCCTCGTAAAGCCAACATCACTTCATCGCAAATCATGGGCGCTTTCACTAACACTGAGTCTGCGGAAGAGGAGGAAATGGCCAATCTCCTGCTCCTCGCAGCAGCGGCGGAGATCGAGTATTCCTGCGAGAATCCGAAACTAAACAATGTTGGGTATTGGGAGAACCTGGATGTAGACCAACAAGGCTACGCCGTCACCATTGCCAACAACGACTTCCAATCAAGCAGTCAATCCAGCTTCCAGGCAGCCGACCCAGAGTTCGAGCCACCAAGGCGACAGTCTCTGCCTGATGCCTGTTTCGGAGAACTGGTCCTGGATGATTTGTTATACGTCGAAGCTGGGGAGCATCCAACATCTTTCCAACTTTCCCTCAATCTCGAAAACTTTAAGTGACCTCAGCCTCACTTCCAGCTGGGTAAATGCAGTTCACAGATACACTGTTCGCCACAATTCTGATGTCTGTTACCAAAATTCGCAGCAGTAAAGTACCATATCCGATGGCTGGAATTGTGGTTCTCTTCTTGACTTCGCGAGAACCACGGCGCGAGGGAATCTGACTTTTCCAGTGAGTCAACAGGAAAAGGTTATGACGGAGAAAGCATCCCAGAAACGATATATTACAGCTCACATCCTTTCTTCTGTTAACCCGGTCCTCTGATTTCCCATCATTCAGCCATCACGCTTGATTACAGTCAACCACATCACCACAACTTGTCAACCACTAACACTCTACTATTCCCACTTGCTACACACTACGACCAACACCCAAGCAAAACCAACAAAAAGAAAAAAAAAAAGCCAAGATGAAGTTCACAACCACCATCGCCGCCATGGTCCTCGCCTTCACTGCCACAGTCTCCGCCTGGCCCCGCACCCTCTCCCAGGGCTGTTACGAGGGCAAATGCGTCCAGCAATGCATCGCCAATACGGGCATGGACGGCGAAACCTGCTTCTCCGACATCTGCGACTGCAACGTCTACGCCCAGCAAGACATGATGTGCGACGAGAACCTGGGATTCGCCCTCGCCGGTCCCTACGGCCACCTCGGCTGCGGCGACGACGCCTGGGCCAAGGCGTGGAGGATACACGAGCAACGGAAGATCGACAGGGCCAAAAAGAACGGCGAGTACCTCGAGAGCCCTGCGGACTTCGCCGAGCGAGTCGGCAACTTCAACACCAAAACCGCAATGCGTGACGGCGTCACCCCGAAGATTTCGCCCCGCGAGCTGTCCTCTTCCCGGGAGAAGAAGGAGGAAGAGGACGTCGACAACATCAGCGTCCCGCGATTCACGGACAAAAAGTGCCTCCGCGAATGCGTCACCATGTGCCTGTCCAACACCGGCATGGACGCGGAGACGTGCGCCGGAAACTGCGACTGCTTCGACAAGGAGGCCTGGAAGGACGCGCACCCCTTTGAGTTCCACCAGTTCATGGAGATCGGGGAGCCCATCGCCGCCGCCAACCCCGTCGTCCTCACCGACGAGCAGAAGGCTGAATTGGGCATTTTCGAGAAGGCCAACGAGGAGGAGACGGCCACGACGCATCTGCCTGCCGAAGCTACTAGCAGAATCAAGGATGTCCAGGGAAAGGTCACGCCTGTGGTTTCCGAAACCACTGGTGGCCCTTCTGAGCTTGCTGAAGACCATGTCACTATTCTGCCTATTGAGACTGCTACTGAGGCTGTTGTCAATATCCCCGGTATGCCTGGCATCGTCACGGAAGGCATTCCGGCTGTGCCCACTCCCAGCATGACCAAGAGATCTGCCAGGTCGGTCAAGGCTGTGGAGACCGGGGCCCCCATTGCCTAAAGGAAACCATCATAATCAAAAAGGATACGTAGGCAAAGACCAGGGAGTCTGAGAGCTCCGTTGTAACTTGTATCGAAGGAGAGTCTTGAGATCCAAGAGAGATCTGTTCTGGAGGCCGAGGCCTTGGAGAAGAGCGAGATTGTTGAAGACACCCAGTGTAAGATGTACATGTAGAGAGATTTCCTGGATACTGCGTCCCGATGCCTTTAAAGGCCGGATTTCTCATGCGGACGGATGGGACATGGACTGATGCAGGATATCGGTCGGAGATGCGGGCCGTGACCGAGAGTTTGGATAGTTTACTCAGGCTATTGATTAATGCACAAAAATAGGCATTCAAACCAAAGTGAGAGTTTCAATGTTATGTTCCCGAGAAGTTTGCTGTTGTTATTTGACGCCACATCGATGAACAGCTCATGTCTAATCCAGATCAGGGCGAGGAAAGCACCTTGTGAGCTTTCTGGCGATGACGGGGCCCATCGACCGAGGGAAGATGCGATATCTCGAAATGCTTCGATGCGAGATTGGCCATATAAACGCCCGAAGGCCCTTCCTCAAGATACTCTGCCTAGAAGCCCCATCTCCATCTCTTTCGCCTCCCTCATTCTCTCGTTTCTCATCACCACACCACCAGACCAGGTACATCATCAATGAAGCCCGCCAGAATGCGACAACACGTGAATCTGCTCTCCTTTCTCGCCGTCCTCGGCCTGATGCTCCTTCAGCCAGTCCTCGCAGACTACCACAAGAAAGATGGCTGGCACGAGCTCAACCCCGACAGCTGTTACCAGAACTGCGCAAAGTGGTGCGTCGCGACCGAAAAGCTCAAGGCCGACGAGGAGAGAATTAAAAACACCCTCGCATGCAGTAGGTCCAGACCAGCCAGGTCCACCGCCACTTGCTAACACGTCTCTGCAGTGAAAACTCGGTGCACTAGGTTGGGAAACTGTAACTACGTGTTGGACTGACAACCTGTGAAGAGGTAGGGATACAAAGCTACATGGATCTTGAAAAGGGCGGGACGGTGGAGGGGCAAGCTCGTGAGAGGAGATGCGGATTTTATGCTGGAAGGGAGATGGGCAACGGCGAAGAGACCTGAATCTACCTTGTACACACAACCTTCGATGATGACATGTTGCGCAGGCGTTCCATCAGTGATGGCCTGATCACGTCCCGGAGTCTGGAGTAATAACCATCTACTGCCTTCAATGAAGACAACTGAAGGTGAATTGTCGCGGTACTACTTTACGTACGGATATCTGTGTCCCAGAACGGATTCTCTATCCCAGCAACTCCTTGCTCATGATCAAATATCTTGACTAGCCATCCTTATCCTTGATAATAAACTCCGTGCCAAGATCAAAACCTGAAGCCACCTTTGATGGACGCCTTTCAAATCGCTATCAATGCCGCGACCTCACCAACTCCTTCACACAGGAAATACGAAATCGTTCTTGCCGCTATTTTTTCGCAACAAAATGAATCGGAACTCCGGATCGATGAAACGTCAGGTCACGCTTACAGACCTGGCTCCTTCTTGATGTGCAGGCCATTATAACCGCCGTCCTGGGACTCCTCGTTGAGCTGTGAAGCGACGAGATGGTCAAGATTTTCCTCGTTTCCCGCAAAGGGATCCACCTCCTCGGCGCGATCTTCAACCCCAGTTGCAGAAGCCTTGCCGAACCAGGTAGCGATGTCGTGCAGGATGGGGAGCATTTCGGCACGCAAGAGGCGTTCAGAACGAGGCAAACCAGCCGGCTGGACATTTGAATCGACACCCACTATGACGGCCAAGTAGTCACGGGCAAGTAGGTTGTAAATCTCCTGAACCTGGATGGCCAGGTCTTCCTGCACACGGTTGCACAAGGCCTGGATCTGCGCCTTGACGCTGTCGGTCGCATGACAGAACATCGATTCGCGGTTTTGGTCGACATGACTAATCATGTGGTTCTTCATTCGGGCGTAAGAGCCTTGGCCTACTCAAACGTTAGTCCTGGGAGTCGTTAAAACGTGAAGTTCGCCTCCCTACCACTTTCCGCGACACAAATGTCGTAAGCAGGCTGCATATCCTCCATGATGACAGGGTGAAAGCCTCTGCTAGCCTCACGCTGAAGTTCCTGAATGGCAGTGCGGAGCAATGCAGGAATCTCCTTCAGCCTAGTCTGGTGCGTGCGGAGTTGCTGGCTAAGCATGTTGATGCCTGCAAAGTTGGTTCCGCGCTGTTCCGAATTGGCCACTGCAGCACGGTGGAAGTTCTCCAAAACTAAGCGGGCGTCTAGGGAGAAATCCTCAAGGGCTTTAGGAAGATGGCGTTGAAAGGCCCTCTCCCATCCGTTGGCAAGCTGCTTGCTGATAGGCTCGAATAGCTCAGCATTAAAATCCCGAGGACCAGAAGCACCAGCGTAGACACCAGAACGCCGACACGTCGCCTTGTATGTCGCCCAGAACATGCCACCCTCAGACCGATGGGCGCCCCAGGACGTAGCGGTAGGAACAGCAGCGGTAGCAGCGAAGGGGATCGTCCGCTCGAAGAGATCATAGATGCTCTCAGCGAGAGCGTTCTTCATTGAGGCGAGGCACTTGTCAACGGCTTTGCCGAACTCCTGTGATGGGTCAGTTTTATGAACAGGAATTTTGAAATCAGTCACCATCATACCATCTCTAGATCACGTAATCGCAGACGAAGTTGACTTTCCTCCATCCTCTTGTCTCTGTCACTCAAGTAGGATAGAGTACCATCGTTGGTAGCCCACATCCGCATTGAATTGAGAAGCTGGCTGAGTTCGTTGAGGAATCGGCGGTAGGTCGCTGCACGGCCACTTTCAGTTAACTTCTTCGCATGTTGCTGAAGCTGAGGAACCTCTGTTTCGTTGACATCACGGAATCCGTCGTTATTGAAGTCGTCCTTCTGCAAACGGCCTCTCATCTTCTGGTACGCACGGCTGCTCACACAGAAGACAGGTAGATTACGCCCAACTTCGTCGTAGTCTCTCATATCCTCGTCGGGGTTGAAGGCGTCCTCATCCTCCTCAATAGCGGCTTCTTGATCCAACCTGCGACAGTCAGCACAAGGGATACGTCGACTTCTTAGAATTACCCAGGACTCACTCTTTGATGCCCATGGCGAAATCGCGCTGAATGGCGCCCTTCGAGTATCCGTTCCTGCCCTGGATGCAGACTGCCTTGACGGCGCCTAGCAGTCGGCTCTCTTCGGACTGAAGCGGCTTCATTTGCTGTCGAATCTCGGAAAGCCTGGCGTCAACCTCTTTGCGCATTTGTCGGACATCCTTCCGCTCGGCTTTCAGATCAGCCAGCTTCTCCATGATGTGGTCCTCCGTCAAAGGCATCCGGGTCTCGTCTTCAGGTTGGTTCTTCTTATTACTCGCTGATTCAAAGTCCGAATCAGAGTCGCTGTCATCCGAATCGGACGACATCCGGTTTTTGCGGCTCTTGTTGGAGGTGGATCCACGCTTGCGCTTTTTAATGTTCTCCGGAGGCGCGTAGACAGCCTTGCCGTCCTCAAACTTTTGCGAGAGCTCGTCCCAAGTCTCCCATGTGCTGTCGAGCTGCTCGAGCCTATCGATCAGTTCGGCCTTTTCGTCCCTACCGTTGGCGAGATCCTTCTGGAGAGCCCCAATCCTGCGACGAAGGTCATCAATCTTGGCCCAAGACTCTGAGACATCGGCCTCGATATCGAGACTCTCGGCGGCCTCCGTCACTGAGATATCGTCCGTCTTGGAACAGATGAATGTGACGGCGGAGTAGATGCCGTCATACTTCAGCTGGCGCTTGAAGGAGTCGCCGAGCAGGGTCTTGGCAGTCTTGTCGTCGACGGCGCGGTTGATCGGTGCGACGATCCAGAGACCGGTGCAAGCTTTCATATACTGCTGCGCGACAGCTGCGCGCGCAGCGTTGGAATCCTGAACACCGGGCAAGTCGACAATAACAGCACCAGTAGATAAGGCATTTGCCTTGGTGTAGATCCGAACGACCTTGATCAAGGGCCAGTACTCCATGGACACGTCTTTCTTTAGGTGGTTGTTCTTTTCTTTGCTGTCGACGTAGCGCTGCATGCCGTTGTACAGCTCTTTCGCGGTGGTGGACCTCAGCTTCTTGACACTGCCTAGGACGCCCCTGATAGCGGGCTCATTTGCGAGCCTATCAGGGGTGCTCTCGGCAATCATCTGGTTGGTCTTGGTTGGGTAGACAGACTTGATCTTGGCGTAAGCGATACCGGCCTCAGTGTCGGGATTAGTGCATTCTCGAGACACCTTGCCGTTGTCGTCGAAAAGATCAGAGAACAGGGTCTTGAGTTCCTTAATCCAGTCATCGGCAGAGATGAACTCGATCTCAGCGCGGTAAAGCTCGAGAGGGTCATCGGAGTTGTTGTAGGAAATTTCAGTCGGCGAAGCGGTGCAGGCTCTGAGACAGTTGGTTGGCAGTAGCCTCTCCTCATCGAGAAGAGCGTTGATGACGGAGCTTTTACCCGCGCCCGTGTTGCCGACGACGCCGACAATGGTCTTTGAAGGCTCTGAACGAGCTTCGAGATCATTGATCGCGTTTAGCCATGCGGGAGCTTGCGTGTCGGACAAGGAAGCATCAGAAGCGGCTTTGAGGGGAAACTTGAGGTTCTCCAAGAAATCCAACCCGAGCTTGACACCTTTCTCCAGGACCTCGAGCGATGTTTCCTTAGCCCACTGCTCGAGGAGATCAGGTTCTTGGTGCTGGGTTTCCTCCACAGGCTCAGGAGCAGAAAGGTCGCGACCCACGGTTCCAGTGGAAGGTTCTTGCTTAACCTCGAACTGTATGTCACTTTCGGTCTTGATTTGTCGAGGCGTCTCCTGATGAAGCGTGGCTGCTGAGGACGGAGCGGTGACGTAGGGAGAGTCAACTGAATTCCGGGAGTTATGAACAGGCGCGACAGGGGTAGAGAACAAGTTGCTGGCGTCCGACGGCTCGGGCTTGACGCCCTCCGTCTTAATTTGGGGCATTTTGTCGCGATGTATGAGAAGTGACCAGGGCGAGGGGCCTAGCAGATGGTGCAGTTCGTTCCACGAAATTTAGGCAGACTGGGAAAGCGGCTGACGCTGGACCCATCAGAGAAATCAGATCAACGCAAGTGATGTCTGTGTTCAAGGATCTTCCGTATTGCTTGATTGCCGCGCGGGCTTGTAAGGTGATGGGTTCGGAGGTGTGGAAGCCGAAATGGGGATTGAAGGAAGGAAAGAAGGGAAATGGCGTGCCCACAAAGCAGCAGCAAAAACCGGCTTCGAGAAGAAAAATGATCGTAAAAATTCAGGACGACAAACTTCTCGATCACAATCCCGATCGAGGCTGCCGAGATATCGTGGGAGGTGAAGTAAGTAGAAGCAATTAGTTTTCGCGTCGGCAGATGGAACCGGGAAGACGCTGTCCCTGGCCAATCCCAGGGCCACTTGCCGCTAAGATGTGGATCCTCGCGAGTTCCTCCAGGAAGGAGCGGAATCACAGAAGGAACAGTGATGGAAGCACGTCATATGACCAGAGTACCTAGGTGCCTTAGCCGACATCCACAGAACTTGGAGAGGGAAGGAACACGGAGCAAGGGCAAGAACACCTTTGTTTCCAGTCGTTTAGTGCAGGACTGATTGTTACCTTTTCCGCGCAGTTTGATGACTTGGTTTGTAGAAGAGAAAGGAAACTTGTGCGTGCTGTCTTTATCTTGTGTCTTATAGATAGCAATTAAGATGAGACTCCACCGAGTGTCCAACGCTGCAACAGTAAACCGACTCATTTATTTAAGCGACTCACTTTAAGCTCCATGGAAATCTGGATAAGACTTCGCTGAAACGACGCTACAATGTGGACAAAATAATCCCTCAATATATCCTCAGTGCCTACTTCGTCGAGCCCGGAAGCTTCTATCAGCCCGCACCCAGTCTACTAAGCTCTCTCAATTTCGGTGAACTCGGTGGCCCTCGGTGAAACAATGCGGCTGACTCGCAACCTGCCCAAGCCATCGTGAGACAATCTGCCCCAATTGCATCGTTTTTCCGTTCCGCCGGCGATTTGTCCATCCCAGGCACCAGCATTGTCGATAATGTACGACACTCTCGGAATTCTGTAGACTCCATCTGTGCCAGCTTGCCCGAGACAACCGTCAGTTGCTCATTCCACCGCCAGCCCTCACCAACAAAAAGCCACATTCGCTATCCAAACAAGTCACCAGCAACCTCAACCACCTCATCCCTCGCCACCTTCCTCGCGAAAAAACCATCTTGGAAAATGGGCTTCATTGGCGCTACCGCAACGGGCCTTATAGCCGGTCTTCACGGCTATATTCTCGTCCTCGAGATGTTCCTATGGACCTCACCACGCGGCCGGAAGGCGTTTCGCTTGACCGCCGATTTTGCTGAGAAGACCAAGACGCTGGCGGCCAACCAGGGTCTCTACAACGGCTTTCTCGCCGCCGGTCTTGCTTGGAGCTTGGTCCACCCCGTCGCCGAGTTCGCCGACCAGCTCCGCCTCTTCTTCCTCGGCTGCGTCTTCGTTGCCGGTGCCTACGGCGGTGCCACGGCCAACCCGCGCATCTTCATGATCCAGGGCGTCCCGGCTTTGGTCTCCATCGGTGCTGTCTTGGCTGGTTACTGAGTTTCGCAATGCCATATTGAGCTCCTGACGTTTGTAAGCTCGGGATGGTGCAAGGGACCGTTGAACGTCACAGCTTCGAACACGAAGGGACGATTGCTCAGATCTGTGCCATCAATCCTGGCAAAATCTTAGGAGGATTAAGTTGTCTGCGGTTACTAGCGTTTTTCTGCGTAACTAGAATAGCGAATATACTGTTCATCTGTCCCGCGGTCGGTGATTACCCAGCCTGATAGACTATAGCTCTTCTTTGTCGCCCCGCTTACGTCTCTCCTCGGCTCTCAGCTCCTCTTGAAACTGGGTTTGTCTATCACTTCTTTCCTGTCTGAGACGCATTTCTTCTCGAAAAGCTTCCATTTCCCGAAGATGGTCCTGCTCATTGAACTCTTCCGCAGGTTGGCTCGGATCAACCCAGTCATACGGGATGCGCTCCGTGACGAGATCCCGGTATATAGGCTTGAACATGGGGTTATCCACCATCTGCTTCCCGAGCACTTTGCGCCTAGCCTGTACCAGGCCATTGTGGAACAGGGTCTCCCAAATGCTGTGGGCCTTCTCCACGGTCGAATCTATAGACACCCAGGCCATAGGTTTCGGGGGGTTCTTCTTCAGATATGCGACGGCGCGATCTCTTCTCTTTCGGTAGGCCTTGTACTTGGCCTCAGCCTCCGCCTTTTGGGCGGGCGTCAGATCTAACTTGAAGCCCTTCGCCCTCTCGCCCGACTCCAGACCTTTTGCACTCAGTAAAGAAGGCAGATACGTGGTGTCGAATCTTGCCTCCCATCTTTCTGGCTTGTCTTTGGCTGAGGTGAGCGTCGACCAGTGGTCATGCAGCCCCTTGGCACGCTTATGTAAGTCGTGAGGCTCGTCCGGAATGGGGCTGTGATATCCGCCGCGATTGGCAATGCCCATTATCGTCTTGTCGACACCCGTCTCTTGGATGATTAACCAAGTGAGGTCCTCTCTGCCTTCGAGACTGCGCAGCATGGTTGAGTAGGTGTCGTAGTCATCATCCGGCAATGAGGTTGGGAGTAGACCGTCTCTGAGCGTGTCTGAGATCAGGAGGACCTCCTGCAGAATGTCGTGAACCGCAGGGTCCGAAGGCAGGTCTCGCCAGGGATTGGTTGCAGAGAAGTCTGCCGGAGTGTCTCTTGATAACCCGAACGAGCCTAGCACGGTTGGAGACACCCAGATGACGAAGAGCACAGCCAGTATGCGTGTGAGCCAGCTCATCAGTGAGCGAGTGAGTCCAGCCTGCGCCATCCTGAAATGAGGCTGTGTATGATGTTGATGAATACGATATCATAGAGCAGAGCGATGGGGCAAGAGCGTGATATCAGGGGTTGAAGTTAAGTTCCAGGCGTGGTTTTAGCTATGAGATGACGCATTAGCCACTGGCGCCGGCCCCTGCTCGGCCGAGACAGCATGATGAACATGGCGATATGAACGCCGATTTCACATATTGATGGACTTTAGACGACGTGGTAACGGCAGGCACGTGGGAACAACAGGGTGACCCAGTATCGATGGCCGTGTTGCAAGATATCACGCAGGTCACTCAGTGATCAAGCGGCTCTGCAGATTCGAACGTGTTGTGTTTCTCACACTCTCGCCGCCAATCACGTTGCAAATGCAATGCACGGATGACCCAAGGGCAGTCACTAATACGAACAAGTAATGACACCCTGCTTTGCTCAGTGGAAGGCGTCCTACGGCAGTCTCAAGATGATTTGGGCGACAACTGAGTACCTTAGCCTCAAGTGAGGGGTCGACGTCTCATTGCAGAGCGTGATCCAGCCACTACCTCTCATGCCCTGCCTGGGCAGACAAGGCGGCCATTTGCTGTCGAGAGGCCGTTTGATCGCATGAAGCAACCCAAAATATAAACTCTCCCTTGAGCTTGTTTTGAAACCCTTGACCAATGACACCTGCAGAGGGCGTGAGGGATGCGAGTCGTGGGAGGTGATGAGACTTTTGGACCAAGACATGGGATGAGGAGGCGGGCAGCATGCTGAGGGGTGGCAGTTGTGGTGGTGGACGTGCGTGCTTGAACCTCACCTCAAGCGACGGCGTTAGGTGACCTCAGGGCTGGCTGTGGACGGGACAGGAGACAGACAGAGAGCCCAGGAGAGCAGAGGAGGGGAGAGGAGGTCAGGAGGTCAGGAGGTCAGTGAGCGATAGTGAGGTGGCCCTAGGGGATGACCCCTGAAGCTTAGCCAGCCCAGGTTTTTAGCACCCGACCCAAGTGCGCATCCAGCCCAAACTAGCCCTGCACCACAGCCCGCCCGATTCTAACGCGGTGCTGGGAAGGGCATGGGGCCGCAGACCTTACTTGCATCTCAGCGTTTGTTACTGTCAAGTAGGTTCCCTTCCTTCCATTCTTGAGGCTTTCAAACCCCAACGTCAGTGTGGGCTGGCTCAAGTGGGTCACGTGTGACGTATCACGTGACGCCATGGTTGCGGGCGTCATTGGTCGCAGTCCCTCCTTGGCTGTAGTCATTGCCGTTGTCTCTAACCCTACCACTGCCGGTGTCTGTCCTTTTGGATTACCTTACCTGATGCTGCGCTGCCACGTTCTTTGTAAACAATTATACATCACTGCGAGAGAAAGAAGACAGAAACAAGAGAGAAAACAAGCTACAGCATTTAATTATTATCGAACGCAAGTTACGTTACCTTAGTCAACGTCACCTGGATTAAAAAAACGGGTGGCCGGGATCGGATAAACCCCGGCAGCTTCCCCTATTGGCCTAGCGCGACTCGGCGTTCCCACGCCTCTCCCTGGTCCACACCATCGTGGGTCGCTCAAGCTGCCAATTTTCCTTTCAAACCTTTGATTTTTTCGACGAGCCAGCTCAACTCACCCCTCACACCACGAACGCATACACACGCTCGCGAACCGACCCCTCGGTCCCCGACTCATCCATCGTTTATAGCAAGCCTCATCAGCTAACTGTGCCACATCACTTTCTGCATCGACTCTTCGTCGCGCGCGACACACAAAACCGAGAGAATCCCTTTCGTGCCACGAACACGACAGACCAGCTACCGATCATCCCCCCCCCCCCCAAAAAAAAAAAAGAAAAATCCCACACCACAACCTGCGCGTTGCTGCACCCCCTTCCGATCCTTGTACGAAGACTCAGAAACTCTGTACAGACAGACGACACCAACAGTGATAACGGTGTGCGATACCAACAGCAGTAACCATGCCTTCGACGAATCTACCATCGAGTTTTGCCTCAGCCGCCGCTGGCCAGAATGCCAACGCGAGAACCGGCCGAAACGAACGCGGTGCTGGCAGCGGGGAATGGTTAGTCGCTCTCACCCTCTGCGTATTTACCCTCCCGCGCAATGTCATTCGACAACAGTCGGGATAATGTTGCATCTTTCCTCAACCTGCAGTAGCTGCATCATGGTGATCCAGCGAGTGGAGACCTACTCCATTGCAGCCTTGTCACAACGTCACAGCATCCTGACTTCACCTCCTTCACTAGCCTAAGCAACCGCTCAATATGCGCACTAACACGCGATACAGGGCTCGACGTGACGGCAGACCTAACGGTACTCTGACCTTCCGACGATCCTCGACGACCCCCGGCCATCCCTCTCAACCCGCAGCTTCGTCCGAAAATGCTTTCGCCGCGTCAACTGTCGACTCGATTCCACAGAACCTGGCCAGCTACGACGCCAACTCCTCACAGTACCAGAAGGACTCCATCCTCAACCTGTACAGGAATGGCGCGGCGGATTCAGACCCTTCCAGCGTGATAGAACCGGGATGGACTCCGGGACACACAAACGGAAACGCTTCGCGGGGTTGGGGCAAGAGCAATAATAACCATAATTCTCAGGACCCTTCTTCTTGCTGGAACTCGCGCGGCGACAGCCATCCGGTTGGCGTCAACGGTATGACTGACGAGGAGGAGAAGGTGCGTCGATTGGATGGACTCACAAACTCAGCACATTCCGCTGATGATACGCACAGATTTTCGCGTCTGATGTCAACTCTCCTCTGAAGCCGCCGCTTCAGAACAAGGAAGGTAATCAAGCGACCGGGTCCAATGGACGGAAGGCTTCCCTGTCCCACGGTAGCGCTGCTGGATATGGTTTGTCATCCCCAGTTTCTGCTTCGAGACCAGGAACGCGGCGGCGCGAGACCACGGACACATTTGGTGGCGGCGCCCTCGCTTCCCCGAGCGCGACGCGATTCTCCCGTGATGATCCGGCCTTCTTGTTCGGGCGCAAGAACAACGACGTGAAGGAGCAGGAGACGGGTGAGGATGAGGGCGCGGGTCAGGCGCCCGCCCAGGCTCCGAGCAAGGCACCTTTCGGCAATTTAACTAGGACCAACACGGCCGGAAACCCCTCAATGGGTGCAAACATCAGCTCTCTCTGGGGCAATACCTCACAGGCATCTGCAGGTGGAATGGGTAGCTTTGGTCAGTTCGCTCTGCCCACTCCCACGTCGACTATCGGCTCCGGAGCTCGAGGTGGCAGTCGCTTCGCCAATTTGATCAACAAGGATAGCACCGAGAGTCCCACCAAACCGAACGAAGCCTCTCCGCCCGATGCGACTATGTCTTGGCGTCCACGCAACCGTACCGACACCGACCCTTTCGCTGGAGACGACAATCTATCAGGCAGCGCAGCTCTGGGCGGCGCCCAAGACACTAGCCCCACAGCCATGCCTAACCCCAGCAACATCGGAATGTTTGAGACGCCCGTCAAAGGTTCAACCGGCGACTTTGGCATGTCTGGACTGAACCTTGGTCGTCAAGCGGAGCAAGAGCCTGGCCCTCAGAGCCCTGCCGAGACCAACCCGTACCGCAGTCCACCTGCGGAGCGCGGCGAATCCCATGAGGATGCCGGCGCTGACAAGCAGCACGGGGCGCCCGTCGGCGCTGAGCACAACACTGGCTTCAACTCTTTATCTCGCGGCTTCCCTACTCATGCTTTCGACGGCAGTGATCGCAGCCAGACTAGTAGTGCCGGCCCCCGTGCAGGTTATGCTTCTGGCTGGCCAGTCCCTCTGTCGACTGGCACTCCCGATAGAGAACGAAGTGGTTTCGGAGGTGTTTTCGGCAGCTCGCTCTTCAGTCCCATGGGTGCCGAGCTTCAATCCCCTGGTTTGGCGAGCATCGGAGGAGGTGTATTTGGCCCCCCCAGTGCCGGTGGTCTCGGAGGAGCGGGAAGCATCGGGAGGAGCAAGTTGCACTCCCTTTTCCCGCCAGCAATGCAAGCTCAGATGCAAGGTCATGAGCAGGAGAACCTCAGTGATTCACTCCCTGACCTGCGTCAAGCCAACGCTTTGGGCGCCATTGGTCGGAATAACTTCGCTACCCAACCACGCGATGCTGGTAGTCCTCTGCGCAGCGGTCGCGGTGGTATCTTCGAGGAGATGTTTCCTTCCGATCCTGCTCGAACTCACAGTGGGTTCGGAGGTTCTGAACTTTCTCATTCGGCTGCTGCTGCTGCTGTTGGACATCCGCAATCTTTCACGCCCGGAGCTCCTACCGGCGCCGAGTTCGGGACAACTCATCGTCAGATGGTCATGCCCGATCGAATGCGTTGGGTTTACCTCGATCCTCAACAGCAAGTCCAGGGGCCTTTCAGCGGATTGGAGATGAACGACTGGTATAAGGCGAACTTTTTCACTCCCGATCTTAGAGTCAAGAAAGTTGAAGACCCTGATTTCGAGCCACTTGGCCAACTCATTCGCCGCATTGGTAACTCGAGAGAGCCATTCCTCGTTCCTCAGATCGGCATTGCCCATGGACCTCCTACCCAAGCTGGTCCATTCTCCCCTAGTGGCAGCACCGGCGTAGTCCCGCCTCTCAGTGGTGTGTTCCCCAGCTTTGGTAGGACATTGACTGCGGAGGAGCAAAACAACCTGGAGCGTAGGAAGCAGGAGGAGCAGCAAGCGATGGCTCATCAGCGAGACTTCATGATGAGGCAACAGGCCATTACCAGGCTTCAGAACCAAGGCCCAGGTGGTGTTCCCGGTCTCCACCACCAGCATAGCGCTCACAGCCTGCAGAGCCAACCTAGCTTCGGCAGTATTTCGTCTCCGATCGGCGCTCACCCTCAGCAGCCTCCCATCGGTGGCGGCGTCGGACCTACCTCCGGCTTCTTCGACTCGGCTGTTCAGCACAGCTCCACCCAGGCTTCTGTTGGGGCCGGATTAGATCACTTTCGTGAGGAAGACCTCGCAACGCTGAACCCTAGTGAGCGTCAAATGCTTGCCAATGTTCCTAATCTTGCTGCGGGTCTTTTCCCAACTCAACAGCCCATCGGTGCGCCCGCCAACGACAGCAGTCTTCGCGGCAACCTCCCCAGCACCGAGCAGCTCGACAAGGATCCGGAGGGCTTCAGCGAGCGTCTGAAGCAGTTCGAGGACCTTCGTGCCGACCATGAAGCAGAGAAGGCTCAGGAGTTTGCTGAGGAGCACGTTGAACAAGAGACTACCGCGCCTGCGTCTGTTCAGAACACTATGCAAGAGCAGTCCAGATCCCCAGCGCCCGGTATGAAGGAGATCATGGAGGAGGAGCAACAGCTGTCTCTGACTCAACAGGTCCAGAAGGCTCAAGCTGCTGCTGCTGCCGCCAAGAACGCTGCTACTGGTCTCCCTATGCCATTCCCTCCCCCTCTGCCCACGGCTGGCACTCCTCTGCCGGCCCCTACCGCCCAGCGCGCGCGCTCCAACCTCCCGGAGCAGTACAATCGCTCCCAGACGGGAACGCCTGACACCGGATCAGCCACTGAGCCGCCCCCGTTGGCCCCTTGGGCGAAAGAAGCCGCGAGCCGCAAGGGCCCCAGCCTGAAGGAGATCCAAGAAGCTGAGGCCCGTAAGGCGGCCAAGGCCGAGGAGGTTGCTGCTGAGCGTCGCCGTCAGGCTCTCGAGCTGGAGACTGCCGCCCTCAGAGAGCGCGAGAAGGCCATCGCCTCTGCAACCGGCCTCCCTACAACTAGCACTTGGGGAAACGGATCGCCCGTCGGAAGCGCCAGCCCATGGACCAAGCCCGTTGCTCCTAAGTCGACCCCCGGCACCAGCACTCCCGCCAAACAGAAGACACTTGCCGAGATCCAGGCAGAGGAGCTCCGCAGCCAGAAGGTCAAGGCTGCCAAAGAGCAGACTGGCATTGCAGTCGCGGCCGCCGGTAAACGCTACGCCGATCTCGCCACGAAGCCTAATGCCGCTCCTGGCTTCGGCCAAACGGCGGCTGTTCCCGCACCTACTGGAAGCGGTTGGGCCACCGTTGGAGCCGGTGGTAAGGTTAAGGTGCCTACCGGCCCTGCTGCTCAAACCCGGTCTGTTAGCGCCGCTGGCATGAAGCCCACGCCCGTAGTCGCGAAGCCAGTTTCCAAGCCTGTCGCAGCTCCCGCCGCTCCCACTCAGGCCAATGCGGCGATGGAGGAGTTCAACAAATGGTTGACTCGTGAGCTCTCTAGGGGAATCACTGGCGTCGATAGTAAGTTTTCCGTAGCCCACAACATGCCCTTGCCGCTAACCCAGTCCGCAGTCGACACCTTCGCCGCTACACTACTGATCCTGCCGCTTGAGAACACCATCATCGCGGACGCCATCTACGCGAACTCCAAGACTATGAACGGACAGCACTTTGCCGAAGAGTTCATCCGGCGCAAGAAGCTTGCAGACAAGGGCATTGTCGAGAAGCAAGGCACCAGCGGAGACAAGGCTGGCGGTTCCAGCGGATGGAACGAGGTCGCCAAGAAAGGCGGACACAAGGAGCCTACCCCTACTGGAGAGGCCGGCATTCAGGGCGCTGGCTTTAAGGTGGTTCCTACCCGCAAGAAGGCAGGCAAGAAGAACTAGGATACTTTGTTCAGAATGGTCGAGGGAAGTGAGTGGTCGCAGACGTGATCGTTCATCATGTAATCTGGTAGGACCGTGTGCTACGAGGTTCGGATAGCGTTTGTCGTGTTTATCTTATAGCCAACTCTCATGCAGCGCACTAGTGTCAGCGACAGGTAGCATTGTCAGAATCGAGTATTCCAGCGAGATTCTATGGTCGGTGATGACATTTTCCTCCCTCGTCGTCGCCCATGACGTTCGTGATTGTTATTATTGTTGACATTGGCGGCCTTGTTGTTTATTCGGGCCCAGCCTTCTTGACAATTTCCGCTTAGAATTGATTCCTGACGAGTCGAAAGTCATCGCGATGGGCTGAAGTTAAGTCTGGTTCGGTGAAGGTCGGTGAGCTGCTTATGTAAAAGTGAAAGCAGGTCAAAATTTGCCCCGCCCCCACCATGGAAATTTCGCTTTCACAGGGCATCAAAACAGCCAAATCCTCGCCGTTTGACTCACCGGACCGCCGACCCAAGTCGGGAATACTCAAATTTCTGGATTCACGCTACTGTCATTCACAACAATATTTGGGACCAGATTGGATTTCTCGTCCTGCCGAATTCAGGCGTTCAAACCGGTTTTCCAACCGAAATACCCCGCCGCGGGGCAGAAAGCACTATCGCGACAAGGCCCATTTCGCGCGAAACTCGCCCATCTGCGGCACCCACAGAGGGGATGACGACCTCTCAAGAAAACGGCATCCAGGCCTCGGCCTCTCTGTTCTCCAAGGTCAACCGCGGCGCATACATTGACGTCCTCACCTCACCAGCCGCCAAGGAACTCATCACCGAGTTCACCACCGGCCTCACAGCACAGACCAGCGCGCAACCCGTCTTCGGGTCAAAATCATCGCTCTCAGGAGATGAAATCGCTGTTGGTCTTGCTGCTTTGAACGCATTTCTGCAGTCGAACGTCACGGGTCCCGTTTTGGAACATGTCGAGAAGGCAGAAACTATCTTCACTGAAGCTCTGGCCGCGGCAGATGCGTCTGCTGCGATAGAGACCCTCAAAGTATTGAGGAGAAAGAGCTTCAAAGCCCTTGAGGTCGACGGCGTCTCACCCTACCCTTACATCCCCAACATCGAACTCTTCGCTCTAGCGCGCTACATCTTATCGGAGAGTTCATCCGCCAGCGATGACGCTGTCGTCACTCTATCCGGCTCCGCGCGCATCAGCCTGTCGTGGACCCGCCTCAGAGTCAACACATGGCATTTCAGACTCCTTAGCCAGCCCTCCCTCGGCCCTGGATCGAACTTCGCCAAGGCGTCGCAATGGATCGACGTGCCCACGCTCGCGGGACAGATCAACGCCGGCTTGGACACTGTGCGCAAGAAGATCGTGGACGAGGACGTCTGGTCGACGAGTGAGAATGGCTGGACTCGGGAGGACAAGGTGCAGTTCCTGCTCGAGGCTGCGAACACGCACATCATGCTGGGCCGGGACGACAAGGCTCGCGAGGCGTTGAAGGAGGCTACGCAGCTCAACAACTTTGCGTACGCGCTTTCTGGTGCGCTGGGTAAGAGGACCAAGTTTCAGGAGAAGAGTACCAGTCAGCTCGTCGTCCTCGCCAAGAGCGATGTCCCCGCTGAAGGCACGGATAACGACGGCGACGCTAAGCCCGAGGCGGTGGCATTGAACGACGATACTCTTCTTGAGGAGATTCAATTTTCAAAGGAAGCAAGCGGGAAGCATGGCGAGTTGGCAGCGTCGGCATCGGGTCTCCCTCCGGCCTTGACAGATCTGTCTCCCGACGACCAGCCGCGCTTATCCCCTCTCGACCAAATCATCCTCCTCACAGAAGCTACGATCAAGGACAACTTCTCCCCTGTCGACACCTTGACATCCGAGGAGGTTCTTCCGTACGCTGTACGCGTCGTTTCAGACGAGTCTACCAACTGGCAAATTTACACCCAAGCCCTCCTCGTCCGCTCCCGCATCGAAGTCCACCGCAGCAGAACGGTCGAGCGCGGCGTCCTCCAGATGCAGGCTGTCGTGGACCAAGTAGTCGTCGACACCTCCGAAGCACCAAAGGTCAAAGCCGAAGACGTCGCCGACGTCGATGTTCCAGCCATTGCAGTCTCTGCACCCGATGCGCCCGCTCCCGCGGGCCCAAAAGCCGAGAAGCCCACCTCATTCTTCCCAGCGGCCAAGGACACGGAAACCGCTCCCGCGCACGTTCGTCTGCAGTACATCCACGCCATTTCATCACCTCCGCGCTGGCACCTCGAGTCCGAACTCGCATACGCATGGGCGGGCGTCGGCTCCCTGGTTTCCGCCCTCGAGATCTTCAAGCGATTGAGACTGTGGGCCGAAGTCGCCCTCTGTCTTGCCAGCACCGCTTCTACCGAAGACGAAGACGGCCGCGGAAGCGGCGGCGAGCAAAAGGCCCGTGCGATCGTCCGCTGGAGGTTATTCCACAAAACCGGCGCGCCCGTCGTCGAACACGCGGACCCCGATGCGGAGGAGCTCGACGGAGACGTTACTTACCTGAAGCCGGCTGATTTCTCCGGTCCCGAGCGCGTACCGCCGCCGCCCAACGCGCCGAGGCTGTACTGCATTCTCGGAGACTTGGAGAACGATCCCAAGCACTGGGAGCGCGCGTGGGAAATTTCAAAGCACAGGTTCGCAAGGGCGCAGAAATCTCTCGGTGAGTACTGGCTGCAACAAAAAGATTGGAACAAGGCTTTGGAGGCGTATCGGGCCGCGACGAAGTGCAACCGCCTCAGTCCCGAGCTCTGGAGCAGGTTAGGCGATATCAACCTGCGCATGGGTGACTTCCCTGAGGCTGCTGAGGCGTACAGCCGAGCCATCGGCTCCGCTGGGGATATCGTCGGCGGCGAAGATGCCAGGACGTGGAGTAACCTCGGGTCGTCTCTTTGGAGCATGTATCTCGAGACGGTGGAGGATATGAAGAAGAAGCTATTCGATGAGAAGAACAAGAAGGACGACGAGGAGGATAAGGAGGACGAAGAGGATGACGAAGAGCCGAAGCACCAGGAGAAGGACCTCAAGGACCCCGCGACGTTGTTGTCGCAGTCTTTGGCGGCGTATAAGCGTGGCGCGCAGATTGCGCAGGATAACTGGAGGATTTGGGACAATGTTCTGACACTTGCTTCAAGGATGAGGCCGGTTGCTGTTTTGGATATGGTCCTTGCTCTGAGAGCTATCATGAGAATCCGAAAGAGCGAGGATGCGCTCGATGACGGTGTCCTGCGGGCTCTGCTTCAGGAGTCATTATTGACCAAGGAGAAAGCGGAAGATAGCAAGGAGGGTGTATACACGCCGCCTCGCGGCACTGTCGAGAAGGCCGTAGTCGCGCTGTTCGAGGAGTGCGTCGTACCGCTCATCACCAGCCGCTCTGAGCTCTGGGAACTGATGGTGAAGTTGAGGGTTTGGAGGAGAGACTATCCCGGCGCCGTCGACGCCGCGGAGAAGGCCTGGCGCGCTGCAATGGGGGCTGGTGCTGGCGGTGGACTGCTCCCGTCTGCCGCGGGTGCTGGAGGAGCCGACCAAAGCAAGAACTGGCTCGTTGACGCCGGCGCTTGGAGGGAGGTTGTCGCGAGGACGGATGAACTCGTCAGCGTGCTGGAGAATTTCGGCTCCGAGGTCGAGACCGTGGGGAGCAAGTGGCGGGGCAAGGCCAGGAACGCGGTGCGAAGCGTCATGAGCAGAGGAAAAGAAAGCTGGGAGGGCAGCGAGGACTGGGTTGTTCTGGAAGGCTTGATGGAGGGCCTGAAATTGTAGACGATCTCAACAATGATCCAATGAGGTTCGCGCTGATGATAGAACAAGGCAATACGCCCAGGGCGCAATCTGGTTCAGAGATGCAGTCAAGCTCAATCGTCCGTGCGGTCTGAGTCGGGAAGTGGAAAAGAAAGTCTCCATGTCTGTGGACTCGAGCCACATCCCTGCACACTCGATCTGGGGTTTCGCAACGCCTCTTGCTTCGTATTATAAGATGACAGCGCCATCTCCTACCACCGGCTTTTGGTTTTGCCTTTCTCTCACTTTGCAGGCCGTGTACTTGTTTTTCCCCGCAATCGTAAATAACTTCCTAATAAAACCGCCCACCTAACTTGCCGTTCGCGATGCAGCGCCCTGCCCTCGTCTTGTTGTTGAGCAATGCTCTGGTAGCATGGGCCAAGACGCCCGAAGGCTTCGCGCCCGCGTCCAACGTCGATCTCGTCGTTGCGTACGGCGACACCTCCGCCCTCAACGGCGTTGACCTGGCCAAGGCTGGTAAGTTAGACAATTTTCAATTTTCATCAAAAGGCTCCAGAGAAAAAAGAGACCAGGGCTGATTAAAACATGGCGCCCCAAAGTCACCCAACAAGAGCCCACAGTCGGCACGACCGAGCCCTTGACGGGAAAGAGCTACGCGATCATCATGGTCGACATCGACATCCCCACCAACAACCCGCCGACGACGGGCACATTCCTGCACTGGGCCCAGGCGGACCTGACACCCGTCGCCGAGACGACGACCGTCAACCTCGCCGACGGCGCCAAGACCATCCACACGCTGACGACCAACGCCAACGCCATCGCCGACTACAGAGGCCCTTCGCCGCCGGCCCGGATGCCGCTGACGCACCGCTACATCGAGCTGCTCGTCGACACGAGCGACATCACGGCGGACGGGACCGCGCAGCTGCAGACGCTCTCGACGCGCAGCGGCGTCGACGTCAACGACGTCCTCACCAAGGCGGGCCTGGCCAACAAGGTCGTCGCCGGCAACTTCTTCACCGTCACGAACCCGGGCCGCGCCGCCAACGCGAGGAACAGCAACTAGAACGGCACGGCCTCCTCCGACGGTGCCGTGACGCCGTCTTCCATGCCTTCTGGCGTCTCTGCGGGACTGAGGTCGTCGCCATCCTCCGCGGCGGCACTGTTGGGTGCCGTTGTCTTTGGATTCTTGGCGACCGCATTTTAGTGGTGGGGAGGCATTTGGGCCGTTTCAAGCGTGGCGTTGAGTGGACTTTTTGGTTGGCAGTCAGGCATCTCTGGGCGATACAGCAGCATGGCGAGAACGCGCGGCGCAGGGTGCTGCGTGTCTTTGCTCGAATGGCTTTTCTCGTCTCAGGTTATGTAGGTAATAATACAGCTCGGTTTCATCTCATGTTCGAATCGGTGTCTCCCCCCTGTTTCACAACGGCCCGGCAACATCGATCGGCACGGACCCGCCGAAGTGGGGCCGCGCGGTGGCCGATGTTGCTCGGAGCACGTCCGATCTCGCGCCAAGAACAACTCTATGTGGAAACGGCCGAGGTATTTTTGCATGTCTGTGGCTTACGAAGTTCAGATTATCTTCACTGTTTACTACGCTATGCCTTCTCGCAAGCCTATCAATGGCATCTGAATACAAGTAAGACTCCGCCAGGGATTGTAGATTGGGCTCTTGTGAACGCCTCTCGTTTACCTCTCTATGACAGCCCCGTACCATTGTCTTGAACTAAAAGTTCATGTTCTCGGCGACGTATTGGTTTCCGCTACCAGAGTTGAGTTGTTGTTCTGTGTCCATGCGCCTGTGTTCGTGAACTCGATGGCCGCCCTCCTGCCAACAGAAAAGGCATCGAGGGCAGTGGGCTTTTCTTGCAGGATATACCGGTCTAGAATGGCTCTCGTGGCAGCGGCTGCCGCAATAGCCGCGTATGGCTGCCACTTCTTGTTCTTGTGGATGTCCGCATAGTCACAAACTCCTTTGACAATGACGCATGGGATTTGATCCCACATACCGGCACCCTCCATCTCGAAGCCGATAATTCCATGCTCCTTCGAAAGTCTATCACGATGCTCCCCAGATTTCATGACAGTGTCGCCGGAGGCAACGTTGCCGACGTGGAGTCGAGGAAGCTGAGGCTCTGCATTACTGAGGCGGTCTCTTGAGATCGTACGTCCTGGATCGCACCCGAGACTGGCACAGGTCGTGCTTATGGCCGTTTCACAGCCGCCATACTCGCTGCACCCACATTCAACACCCCCATGATGGATATGGAGATATGTTGACGCAAAGAGTAGATCCTCTTGGTTTGGAGGTCGTGTGTAGCGAGTCCGACGTCGCTTGGCGATCGCCGCTCTTTGGATCGACTCAAGGACTTTATGCGTCTTGTCTTCCAGCCGACCAAGGCCGAATTCAGTCTCGAACGTGCCGACTAGAGAGCGAATGTCCAAGTTCGCCCTGCCAAGATTGTCGTCAACGGTGTCTTTACGGGTAAACTTGTCGGGGTACTGCCGTCCAAGGTCGAACTGAACGACCCGTTTGCTGATGATGACGTCCCCGAGAGTGATGTTTTCTTTTTCATCTTCGCCTTCGCCGCCCGGAACACCGCCGCAGACGCCGGCTAGGATAGCCATTTTCAACCCGGTGTAGCTCGAGCGAAGAGATGCCGCTGCTCCCGCTGAGCCGACCTTTCCCATGTTGGGTAGCAATGCCAGGACAACGTTATGACGTCCTATCCGCCCGGTGGTGTAGCTGTTGGGGTCGTTTGTTGCCTTCCCAAAGCGATCCCCATCTTCGTCCCAAAATTCGTCGAAAATGAGTGTGGCTGCATCGTATTCAAGAGGCAATGCGCAGACCACAGCGACCTCGAAGGCTTCGCGGGAAGCGCCGGTCATCAGGGCGAAACAATGGTAGTCTTTGTGTACTTACAGATGGAAACGTTTATAATAGAACGTTGGCGATATTTCAGTTTTAGATAGAGGCACTTTCTCTCTTCTCCATCGTCTATCTTGTTCGTAGATGGGGCTTCGGAAAGATGGTCAGATAACGCCGAGGCCCAGCCTGATTCCGCTTCGCACTTCGCATCTGGACCCTGGTCAAATTACCTAGACTGATTGGTTTGCCGTCGCATTTTTGGCAACACAACTGCGGGCAACATTTCTTCGCCTCCTCAAAATAGTCACTGACATATATTGCTGACCTTGAGGCACGAGGCTTCGCCTGAATCTTACTGCATATGCACTCGCCACCAGCTCGGTGAACGTAGCCGCCAGTTCCATTTGGACAGAACCCATTCTCGTCCCTCAACGAAATGTCATTTCTTTCTTCTCTTCGTATCCAAGAGCGAAGTTTGTGACAGCAGCAGCCATCTAGGGTCTTCTCCCGGACATGATGGCCGCAGAGGGTCGGCACGCGATGGCGACTTCCTCCACCGCAGAGTGGTCCAACGCCGGCTCAGGAACTCAGAACAACAACACCGGCTCCGGGAACCAGTGCAATGCGGGCACCATCAACTTCCGTAAGATCGGCCCAGGCTTGTCGAGGCTTGATGCTAACAGATGTTTCAGAAAAGTCCGACCGTTTCCTCGCCGACCTACGAGTTACCGACCCACGCGATGACAAGATTCGGATCGAGGAGACAAAGGGCGGATTGCTTCGCGATTCCTACTGCTGGATTCACGGCACTACCTATGAGCACGACCTTACTTTTTCGAAGTCGCTTTCCGGCATGTCGGGCATCCTGCGACGTAATATCCATGACCTCAAATCTCCTGGAACAGCCATCGAAGGTACCTCGGCTCCCACTGACGACCCATTGAGATCGATCCGATACTCTTGTCTGCATTGGGTTGATCATCTCAGCAATGCAGACCGGGACGCGGCTGGACACGAGCAACTCAACCAGGTCTTCAGTTTTCTGAGAGAGCACTACCTTCACTGGGTGGAGGCCATGATCCTTTTGAGGAGTTTTTATCATGGAATACATTGCATGTCTAAACTGAACCAAATTGTCCAAGTACGTATGACGTGACTCTTTGCCATCAAACTCGTTTCCTAATCGTGGCCAGTCAACGAAGCCTCTTGATGAAAATTTCGATCTAGTTCAAGATGCTCTCCGTCATATGCGACTTTATCGTCGTGGTATCGAAAGGAGTCCCCTTCAGGTTTATGCGACGCTTGTTTTCGTCCCGAACCGAAGCATCATCAAAGAACTGTTCAGGCAAGAAGAACCGAAGTGGATACTGAGAAAACCCGAGGCACTGGATGACTGGCCATCCGCCCTGCTTCAAACTTTAGAAGGCGACCCCTTTGAGGGTATGAACTCATTGGCATTTCTCCGGACGGACTTACTCTTGCCTCAGCTTCGCGTGACGCGACCTTCAAACTTTGGAGCCCAGAGACGGGGCAATGCTTACGGACAGTAGAATGCGGCAGCGAAGTCAAATGCGTTACATTCTCTCCCGATGGTCGTTTTCTTGCATCCGGCTTGGTAACAGGAATCATCAGACTCTTTGATGTGACCACCGGACGTCAAGTAGATGAGCTCAACAGACACACTGGGTCCGTTCGCTTCATAGCGTTTTCTTACGACAGCAACCGGTTTGCATCAGCCTCCGAAGATCAACTCGTAATCTGGAGTACACAAAGCAACCATGGTCTGCTAGTCCTGGATGGTGATCACACATCAGAGACTACTTATCAATCCATGGCCTTCTCGCCAGATGGAGCCACTATTGTTTCAGTTTCAGAACCTCGGACCGACTCATTGATCGGGTATCCCAAGGTCTGGAACTCTTCGAATGGCTCCTGCCTAGGGACATTTCCTTGTCCAACGATAATCCCCGAAACCATATGCCGTGTCATTTTCTTGACTGACGCCTCCTATCTGCTTGTCACAGGTCATTATGGCGGTTTGAACGCTTGGGATGGTTCATTCGATGGAATAATCAAAAGAGACTCTTTTGTAGCATGTGGACGAGTGCAATCAATGGCGGTCTCCAAAAATGGAGCGCATATTGCCCTCGCAGCTAATGTTTGTCCACTGGTGTTGTATAAGGCAGATACATTTGAGTTTTTAAGAACGTTTGGTGAAGGCGATTGGTTGGGGCTTCAGCATTCTCAGATGACTCCAATCAGCTTGCTGTGTCTGGTTTAGGCGGCATCGAAATTTGGGATCTGCGACATTTGGGGAACTTGAGAGCTTCGGCCGCTGAGAATTTGAAGATGGCACAAAATTGGCGAACAACTTACAAATTACGAAGACACGTGCTGCCGATAACATTGATGTCATCAGTCATAGACTGTTATGAAAGAGGTGAGAACGAAACTCAGTAGTTTACCGACTTGTGCTTACTATTCGAATAGTCTTTCGGGTGAAAGAAAACATGGAGCATTACCGCCACATCGACTCGAGCGTCCCAACTCGTATCTCCCGTTTTATACGAGTCTCTTTATCAGTTGATGGAAAGCAGCTTGTGATTTTCGACAACAGGGAGATCGATATTTGGGGCGTTGATACCGAAACTGTTAAAAAACGACACAATATCCAACACCCTTTGGGAGAAATTCAATCAATTCATTTAACTGACGACAAACTCCTTGTCTTGTCATTAAACAATACAGGATATGGCCTGCTGGTATACGACGCCAATGCTCAAGAATGTCTCAGTGAATGGAAATCTGAGAAAACCGTTGGTCGGTCATCCGACGACTTTGCTTTCTCGAGGGATGGAGAAATTGTCGCCTGCATCAGTCAGCATCGCCAATCCATTGAGGTGCGTGAGGTAGCTACAGGCCATCTCAAAGCACGTTTCGTGCTGCGTAAGTGTTCCTGGAAACCCTGGCCCATGTTTGAGAATGTGTGGTTCTCGGCCTCGAGCTTGCGCCTTCACACCAACCTTGGCGACATTGGCCTGGATCAACTCGGCATTTCAATCCATGAAAAAGTCCCGGATCTTGTTTTCCGCATGAAGAGAAAGGGTGAAGAAGTGCAGGGTCTTGAATTCGACACCAGTTATCAGGAGGGCTACTCCTACCAGCCAATGGATGAATGGATCAAGAAAGATTCGATGAATGTGCTGTGGTTACCCAAGGAAATCAGGGGACTTCGGTTCGCCATTGAAGGCTGCACGATCGCTTTAGCTAGCCCGAAGGACGGGCTCACCCTTTTGCGGTTCTCTGGGGATGGGCTGAAATAGGTTGCATGGCGAGACTTCCTACGAACTGCAGCGAAAATCGAGGATCGGAACTTTGACTTCTTAGAAAAATGTGCATTTCATCGGTGGGTAGCTGCGCATCACGGCGGTCCTCCTACGTCTTGCTTATTCGTAAGCTCATCGAAGCGTCTTTCATCTATCAACTATTCAATCTTCTACTCGTTGCGTCGGATCATCCCAATAGCTCGAGTATTGACCGACTCTCCTCCGTGGCCAGTTCGAGCGATACCAAGCTACGCGTTCATGCAGATCAAACCGCTTCCTAGCATCTGAGACTTCTCATTGAGTAAAAGGCTTGGCTGAAGAACGCTTTTCATTCGGAATGCCGCTGAAAGCTTGGCGTCGAATTCAGGAAACCGGCCTCAGAAGCTTGGCACGAATCGCCTACTGTGGTATGCCTGTGTTCGAAAGACGTAGTTGTCACTGTCTTCGGCTCCTATCTGAAGACGTGGCTGCTTAGCAATCTGGCGAACAACCCACTAGCGCACTGAATGTGGCAGAGAGGAATCTTCTCATTTGAAGGTCTTTCTTTCACGCACTGTTTTCTTATGTAATGTCACTAAGAACCTCGTTCATCTGAATCATGTCAAGGGTGTCAAACGTGTTGTTGGTGTCGGTTGTTTTGTTGTTTCATTACTCGTAGGATCATCTATCTACATCCGTCTAAGCCGGTCTAGCGTCCACATTTAATCAAATATTCAAAGCTTGCGAACAACGCGGTTGGCGGCACCCTGCTCCTCCTTCTCGTCCCAGATGTTGATGTTCCAGCGGGGCTTGTAGGTGAAGGGGACTGTGAGACCACGAAGTTAGCATCACTCTGCTGGGAGTGGGAGGGTAGAGTATTTCTTACTGTTGTAGCGGCGGGGCTCCTTGCCGATCTCGTTGATGGCAGCGACGTCCTCGTCGGAGATCTTGACCTCCTGGAAGTTGGAGACGATACGGCTGGGAGTGACGGACTTGGGGATCACAGAGTGGCCGCCGATCTGGGACCAGGCAAGGATGACCTGGGCAGGGGTGGCGTTGAGCTTCTCGGCGATCTTCTTGACGACATCGTGCTCGATGAGCAGGGGCAGGCCGAAGCCGTTGTTGCCGAAGGCGGAGTAGGCGGTGATGTGGATGCCCTTCTCTTTGGCGTACTTGATCAGAGTGTCGTTCTGCTGGAGGAGGGGGTGGCGCTCGACCTGGTTGACGGCGGGGACGACGCCGGTGGCGTCGATGATGGTCTGGAGGTCGTCGACGGTGAAGTTGGAGACACCGATGGCCTTGGTCTTGGTCTTGGGGAGGTTGATCATGGCTGGTGTCTGTTAGTATATTCTAGAGCGTTCTCGTTGGTTCAGGGCACTACGAACCCTTCCAGGTGTCAACCAGGGAGACTCCCTGGTCGAGGTCGACCTCGTCATCGTTGCCGGCGACCTTGGGGAAGAGCTCGCCGCCGTTCTTCTTGAAGGCAACGGGCCAGTGGATGAGGTAAAGCTGGGGTTGTGAGTATCATCAGCAAACACGACTGCGGGTCTGAAAATCTTACGTCGAGGTAGTCAAGGCCGAGCTCCTGGAGGGTCTCGTCGAGGGCAGCCTCGACGTTCTCGGGGCGGTGGTTGCTGTGGAGATGTCAATGGCCGCGTCGCAAAATGTCGTGCCCTAAAACCTACTTGTTCCACAGCTTGGAGGTGATGAAAATGTCCTCACGCTTGAGGCCGGGGACCTCAGCGAGAGCCTTCTTCAGACCCTCACCAACCTCGGGCTGGTTCTGGTAGATCTTGGCCAAGTCCTGCCAAGATGGTCAGCGATCAGCCACAACGACGGCCCAACGCGTGTGGAAACTCACAAGGTGGCGGTAGCCGGCCTTGAGGGCTTCGTAGACGCCGATGGAGACTTCACCGGGCTTGGACTGCCAGGTGCCGTAACCCAGAGTGCTGGAATGAGGGGTCAAAAGTCAGTGAAGCTCGAGACACAAAGCGGGGTAACGCGATCGGCAGGGGACAGAACCCCAAGAGTTCTGGGAGGGGAGGGAGTAAACAGACGGGATCTCGGCGCCGGAGTTGAGCTTAGCCTTGTTACCGAAAGACATGTCGACGTGCGTTTGTGAGGTCGAGAGAGATGGGATGAATAAGTGGAAGGAAACAGAGCTATCGTGAGGACTTCGGAAACAGCCTGGAGGAGAAGCACCAGGTGGCCTTTTAAACAAGTGAGGGGTTTCGGGGCGCATTGCATCATCGTTTGTCAGAGTGAGCTGCGAACCCTGACGGTGGGAGCCGTGACGCCCACCGTTGGACCCGCTCTGCCCGCTCTGCCCGCTCTGCCCGCTATGCCCGCTTTGATAGCTCCGAGCCCACGACTCGTGGACTCTTCGAGTCGTTACGGCGGGGCACCGTTGACTACTGCGTAGTCGCGCCTGGGGACCCCACACTTCGGAGCGGGAGCCGATGCCGGAGGCGGGCGTGGGGAAGATGGAGGGGAGAAGTTGTGGTTCGCCTACGCCGTGACGCCGTTGCTGTGTGCCCGGCTGGGCGCGGGGGAGGGGAGCGGATGCAGTTCGACGGGGCGCCGACTGCCAACATGCAGATATGTATGACACGGCGGCACTGAAGCGGGTTAAGTGAGACTTTGAAGTGTAGATGAGGTATCGTTTGTGATTATTGTTGTTCAGACGACTCTCAACTCCGAATCCGAGTCATTGGACCTGGGACCCAAATTACGCCCTGCATGTTGTCTTCATCAACTCGACGCTGGTAGGGTAACGTGCAGCTTCGAAAGAGATGGCGAGAATGACGATTGGTATTGCAATATTGTGAAGTCTTGACATCGGGCCGTCACCATCCAATTGATCCGTGGTCTGCTGCTTAAGAAGCGCACGAATGCGAGAGCCATATTATTGACTGGGTGGAAAGTGGGTCATCGAGAAATGGCTCACTCCCGAAAGTGATGATGTCTTGGATGCTATGGAACATATGTCTCGGTCTCAGTGCGGCTACAAAGGCTGACTGATATTAGACAGAGTCGATGTTACGCAGACAATGCTACCGTGCACAGCGGCTACTCGGAATCGTTCAAGGTCTCGACAAGCGAGAGAAAGGGTGAGGTTGGCTGCTCAAGTGCACCCCCACGCTAAGAACAGCATGATGTATAATAGGCATCGGACGTCTGCCGGCACCCAGATCCTGCGAGATCTTCGCCATGCATGGGCGTTGGAAAAAAGAGTCTCACTCAGCAGCCAAGTCAGAAATGTGATGATCTGCACCTGATCCAATCACGTATTCCCTAACCGAGCCAAAACGAGTCTCGCGTAGCGAACAGCCGGCGGAACACGACGCCGATGATCTGGGGCAAGCGGCCTGTGAAATCCGCTGCTGTGGATAACTATAAAATTAGTGTGTCGTGAACCCGAAGCCACCCGATTTGACGTGACGAGGTCAGCAGCTTAAATGCGCCATCAGACGCCAAAAGAATCTCTCTATCACTCACAGTCGCAAGCCAAAGGACGATGGAGTTGAGCGTAATCATCACCACTCAAGTACGTATTGATAGGAGCATCCATACGATTAAATGTTCATCATCTTTTTGATGCGATAAGCCTACATCCTGCTACCAAACATTGAGGGCCCGCGACCTACCCCGTCGCAGCAAAACAGCCCCTTTCCGGTGAATACCAACCGAAGAGGTGCTGGCGGCGTCCAACCGCTGCAGAACTGTGAACATCAGCTACCCTGCTATCTAGGATATGTCTTTGCAGGGATGGGCAGGGTTCAGAGGATTGAAAGCCCGAACCTCCGGGTCTCCGGCTAGGGGCGCGCGTGTTTTGACTTTGAGCTCCATGTCTCACCGTCGCGAAACGTTGTCGCCATAGGCTGATTTTGAGTTCGATGTGAACAGCTAGACATCTGCTGGCCTTCTTCAATGCCTGCCGGCCTCTTTCGTCTTATCTTGACGGCTGCTTATCACACACTCTCTCATTGATGGTCCTTACATCATCATTCATTCTGGTAACTAACTCAAACTCAGTTCTCACTCCGGCTCACCACCGCTCGCTCTCCCTTGTGATCACCACCATTCCCAAATCTTCCATCCTCATTCGGGCAAATCGATCACAGTGTCAATCTCACCCAGTCACAATGCCGGCCATGTACCGCTGGACGCGGGTGCGTACCCTGGCCGTCATCCTCGCCTTCGGCGGCGTCCTGTTCTACTACCTCTACACGACCTGGAACCGCTCCGAGTCCGAAATGCTCGAACGCTTCATGAACCTGCAAAACGTCGCTCCCCCGCCCGCCAGCACGAAAGCAAGCTTCGACTGGTCCTCGGTCGACTACAAGTTCCCACCTCAGACGCCTCTGACACCGCTGCCGAAGGGTCTCGGGCGGGGGCGGTCCCTTCCGCGCGTGCAGCACCGGTTCCCCGCCGAGTCCGCCGCGGCCGCCCGGGCCCGGGAAGCCCGCCGGCACGAAGTCCGCGAGCTGTTCAAGAGGGACTGGGCGAGCTACAAGAAGTTCGCCTGGATGAAGGATGCGCTGGGCCCCATCTCCGCCACGGCAAGGGACCAGTTCTCCGGTTGGGCGGCGACGCTGGTCGACTCGCTCGACGTGCTGTGGATCATGGGGCTGAAGGCCGAGTTCGAGGAGGCCGTTGCCGCCGCCGCCACCATAGACTTTGGGTCCGCCACTTCGAATCGCGTCAACACTTTTGAGACCAACATCCGCTATCTCGGCGGTCTGATGTCCGCGTACGATCTGAGCAAGCGCAAGGTGCTGCTCGACAAGGCCGTCGAGCTCGGGAACCTGCTCTACGGCGCGTTCAACACGGAGCATCGCATGCCCGTCGACTTCATCGACTTGGACGATGCGAAAGCAGGGACCGGTCTCGAGGTCGAGAGCTCCGTCGTCTCAGCTTCGCCGGGAACGCTCTCGCTCGAGATGACCCATCTCTCACAGCTCACCGGGGATCCAAAGTATTACGACGCCATCGTCAAGGTCATGGACCTGTTCCACGACGGCCAGAACAAGACAAAGATCCCTGGGATGTGGCCCATGTTCGTCTCCATGCGGAACCGCGACGTCGTCAGCGGCTCCCAGTTCACCATCGCCGGCTGCGCTGACTCGCTCTACGAGTACCTCCCCAAGATGCAGGCTCTCCTCAACGGGATGGAGCCCAAGTACAAGGACATGACGGAGGCGTTTCTCAACGCCGCCAATGAGAGCCTGTTCTTCCGACCCATGCTGCCCAAGGAGGAGAACATCCTCATCTCGGGCAATGTCAACGTCGACGTCGACGGGCAGAAGCACCTGGACCCCGAGAGTGAGCATCTCGCTTGCTTCATCGGCGGTATTTACGCCCTGGCGGGGAGATTACTGAACAAGGAACAATGGGTCACGGTCGGCGCTCGTCTGACTTTGGGTTGCTACTACGCGTACCAGGCCATGCCGACCGGCATAATGCCGGAACGCTTCAACATGCTTGCCTGCGCGCGAAGAGACGAGTGCAAGTGGGACGAAGACAGGTGGGAGAAGGAGAAGAGGCTGCGACCCGAGTTCGAGGAGCACCTCCCCAAGGGCTTCACCACAGCCAAGGATGCGCGGTACATCCTCCGACCGGAGGCCATCGAGAGCGTCTTCGTGCTGTACCGCATCACGGGAGACCAAGGTTTCCAAGAGGCCGCCTGGGAGATGTGGAAGGCCGTCAGCAACGGGACGCTGGTCGAGCACGGCAACGCCGCGGTGCTGGACGTCACCCAGAAGGTTGATCCGTTGCCTACGGAGGACTACATGGAGGTAAAAAAAAGAAATCCATTGACTCTGCGACACACCTCGTCTTGTTTTGTGCGAAATTACTGACGGAATGAGAACAGAGTTTCTGGCTGGCGGAGACGCTGAAATATTTCTACCTCGTCTTCTCGCCCCCTGATCTCATCAGCCTCGACGATTACGTCCTAAACACGGAAGCCCATCCCTTCCGGCGACCCCGGTAAGGCAACTGGTCACGCGAGGTGGGACATTGGGGCGGGCAGCTCCGTCCTCTGTGCCCTAGTCGAAAGGCCGCCGCAGCGTATGAGTCGCCGTCTAAACTCGAGACACGTGTGAAAATTGCTCAGTCCGTGGAGAGATGAACCTTTGACTGGTAAGGATTTTGCAGATTGTTGTCAAGGTGGTATTGACTTTTACAACGCATCATAAGCACGCCCATTGCGCGTGATGTCTTTGATCTTGACGAGACTTGGATAACCTCCGCATTACGCCCATGCATTTCGGCAATGAATCTACACGGCAGCATGATAGAAGTGGCGGACTAGAGGGCAGCTTTCGGACTAGAGAGCAGCCTTTCTTGGAAGTCGGGCGTACGTCGCAGGAGGCGCCAGTACGGATGCGCAGCGGCAGCGACTATGCCCTACAAGACGTCCATCGCCAAGTCTACTGTACTATACTAGAGCAGGATCAGGTCGAAAAGAAAAAAAATAACCAGGAACTTCCATGACAAGGTCTTCAGGATGGGGGCCATTACAGTGAGATCGTAAGAGGACGCAATATGAACAAGACGCCGGCGCCGGAGGCTTGGACCGAGCGCCAAGGTGATTCGAAGAGCTGTCAGCCCGTAGCTAGACTTTACCGATCGAGGCTTATTTTATATTGGCGCTCCAGGTTTGATCGGCTCATGCGGAGAATCCCCGTAAGAAAGCGGGCTGGCTGCGGAAAGGTGGCTGTTATAAACAATCATGGTCAACGTCTCTCGAGTTTTGGCACCATGTTAGGGAATTGTCGACAAATAGATAGAAGTGTCAAAGTGAAATGTCAACTGCCATCGAACGAGCGCTACCAACCGCTTTTGAAATCAAACTAGAAACTGGCTCAGGTTCAGATTCTTTGTATCAAAAAAAGAACAGTCGTGCCTTGCCCTCGGCTCTCGTTTGGGTGCTATCCGGCACATCATCACTCCTGCAGCGTCGATCAGTCACATCAAGCACGCGGCCCGATCACCTTGGCGAGCATCCGTACAAGCCAGTCGTATTCCATGATGGTTGAATAGAAGAATAAACCATTATCAATCGAATACGGAATCCTGGCCAGCCAACGCGCTCGCAGTATTCATGATCTCTACACAACACAGCCCATAAATAAGATGCAACGACCCAGTTCGAAGTGAGGCTTATCGAGACTTATCCACCACCCCGTACCCCAGGACCGCATGAATCGTGCAACCCGCAGAACTCCGCAAAGCTCTCCAACATCTCCCTCATCCACCGTCCTCTATCCGCACCAAAAACCCCCAATCCTCAACCCCGATACCCACTAAGCGGGCCCCAAGAAGACCCATAAGGGCGCTGAAAGTCGCAAAGACGCTCCTAAAAACAACGACATTCCTTGCACAGCAAATGCCCACCAAGAAGCCATTGAAACGCCTTCATAGCCAAGAGCTTGATCAAGCTCATATCCTCGATAGCTTTTAATAGCCCCAAACACCACTGCGCACACGCCAAGCCGCGCCGTTTTTGCCCGAGACCTGCTCTCTCTAGCACAGGCTTTCTGCCCTCCCTTCCCTATCATGAAGCCCCCCTCTCCCCTAACCAGGTTCGCCGCCTCCCCTCCCTACACATCAGCCAGGAACAGAGAGGCATCTGCGCCCAATCTAGGCCACCCATCTATAGCACAAGCCCACCGGCCAAACCCCCCAAGAGATGCTGCGGTATCATTATTGTGTGGATGGACAGTTCCGGCCCTGGATATAGAATCCTCCTGGTCCAACATGTCGACTCTTGGTAATGGACGTGGCCAAATGGAAGTTAGGGCGGTTGTCAACTGACCTCCGGCAGCTGCCATTGTTTCCAACCCTTTTTTTTTTTCGCCTTCTTGACTCTGAGTGCTAGGGGACTGTGTATAAGTAGTAGACGATCATCACGCCTTTTCTTTTGTCTCAACGCCATCCCGTCCTTGTCCCGCACATCAACAACTCAACGAACACTCCTTCCCACATCGTCCAAACTTTTTCACTCTCTGCCCAAAGCATCACAATAAGCCAAAAACTCAATAAGCCGAAAACTCAATATGAGAGCGCTCCTCGCCCTCGTCACCCTCCTCGCGGCCTCCGTGACCGCCCGCTTCGACGGCCCCTGCACAGACACTGCGTGCGGTGAGTCCAGCGTCAACTGCGAGGCCGACGGCATGGTCTGCGTGCCGTTCCCCAGCGTCGACGTCGAGAAGCGGCCTGGCTGCAGCTGCAGCGTTGGCTAGACTGCCCAACCACCCCATATCATGAGGCGGTTCCTGGTAAGTCCTGTCCAATTGATCTGTGAGCAAAAGAAAATTCCTTACTGACTCAAGATATTCCAGATTGATCCCTTCTGTTCTATGGAAAGAAACGGCGTTTGGGTATGACTTGAGACATCTTTTGTGGGAACACAGGCGCATTTATGCACGGGCGAAGAATACGGGACTCATTCAACAAAGCGATGATCATGACAAGCATGACGACGAATGCATACGTGAACAGTGTGGACGTTCGTTTCTAAAATAGTGATTCTCAAATCAAGCGAAATTTACAAATTCCCTCTCCTAAAAGAATTCATGCCGCTCTCTTTTATGCTCCAGTCTGGCCGACTCTTCATATGGACCCGCAGAGGCTAAGAAGTCCGGGATGCGCTCCTCAAACAGCTGTCCCCATATCAAGCCCAGACCCCGCACAGATCTGGCGTTTCTTATTGTCAAAACTTCCGGGACGGGGAGATTTCGGGCGACTCTGCTCGATAGCGGAGCTTCCGGCCGCCCGCTGTCTGTCGGTCGACCTACTACGCAGTAGATCACATTCGGAAAACCAGGGATCACCCTCGTCAAAGGCGAGGCTTTCAACGACACCGCCACAGCTCAGCTGACTTTTCAGTGGCGTGGCGTGGTGGTGATTGCTTCACAGCTACTTTCCTCTCACAATAGCGATGGCGACTGCTGAGCAGACTTGCGATGATGGCTATGGTTTGAGAAGCTGCGATTGTGATGGCGACGATGCTTGTAGTGGCTCGAAGTGTTTACGCAGGCACAAAACAACGGCTAAGCCAAATTGTCGCAAAACGTCTGATCGAAAATCTAAGTGAGAAGACTGTGCGGTTAGCAAACTTGATTTCCCTGCAATTAAGCCTCCACGTAAAAGACGTGAGAGGGTAGACTGCTGCCAGATAAATCGTTTGAACGCCGGGACGAAGGATATACGAAGACCAAAGGATCCGTCAAGAAGCGACAAGCTTTCATAGAACCCAGCTATGCATGAAACGAACGCGGTCCTCATCGCCGAGCTGCGCGCAGGGGACGACTCCAGTTTCGCACCACAAAGACAGCCACGCGTACAGGGTTTCGAGCTGCCTCTAGATGATAGTTGAGATGATTGTTTTTTCGAGAACTGATTATCGATAACTGCCGCAGCGATACTACTCGTCTGGAGACGAGAGACCCTATTCCTTGTGCTCGCTCCAAACCCCCAATCGCACCAACTATCCATCGCCATTGTCCTCGCTACGGAAAGCAACCCACAGTCTACGCCGGCCGCGGGTCTCGTGTCGGATACACGATGAACAAAGGGCGGCAGTACAATACTCTTGTTCAGCGGAAACTCATGACCTGATTCCATCGGTAATCTCGTCAAAGATGTGGTCGCATCGGCCGGGGCCCCTGGCCAGGTTTAGGAAGACGACGCCATCATCAATGAAAGCGCGTCGTGACGAGTCGAAAATGGCATTTCGTATATACTATCAGGAAATAAGATGGCTGAGATCGAGGATTCTCGAATACCGTATAGAACTCGACAGCAAGAAATACAAATACTCGTCTTGGCTCCCATTCAACTCAACGCCACCAACAAAACATCATCTTCAGCCAGTAACCCAACCACATTACAAAATCAGCAACCAGCCAAGCCAAATCCCCAGAAAAACCCCCTTCTAAGTACCAAAATGAGCCTCGAACTCCTCGCAAAAGTCCTGCCCTACCTATGCGGATGTACGCCCTCACCCCCCAAACCCATCCCCATCCCCTCCATGCCCATGACCTCCACAACCCCCATGGTCATCCACCTTCCACCCTCCTCCTCCCCGTCTCAGCCTCAAACTAACACTACCACCCCACGCACAATCTTCATCATCGGCGCCCCGGGCACCGGAAAAGGCACCCAGAGCGCCTTCCTCGTCGCCGCCTACGGCCTCCACCACCTCTCCTACGGCGACCTCATGCGTCGCCTCCGCTCCGACGGCGACGCCGTCGTCTCCCGCCTCAATACCAAGCCCGGCACGAACAACCCCGCCGTCCCCGACGACCTCGGTGCGTGGCTGATATGGAAGGAGATCCGGCGGACGCAGAACGGCGGTAAGCATGACTCCTCGCCCCCCGAGTCCTTCTCCTCCTCCCCCTCTACCTCCTCCTGGCTGATTGACGGCTTTCCGCGCCGCGTCAGGCAGGTCGAGGAGTGGCTCGACCTCTTGGGCCCCGCGGACCTGGCGTTGTACCTCAAGTGCCCCGTGGACGTCTCCGCGCGGCGCGTGGCGAGCCGGGGCGAGATGGCCGGGGCGGAGGCCAGGCCCGAGGACCTGGATGCTGCGGTCGCGGAGCGCCGGATCGGTGAGTTTTATAAGAATGCCGACTTGGTTGTCGGGAAGTTGAGGGAGAGGGGCATTGAGGTTGTTGAGGTTGACACGGATCGGTCCGAGGTGGAGATCCGGAAAGACTTGGAGAAGATCATGGAGGAGGGTTTGGGGATTCGCGCTCTGCCCGCCCAAACCTGATGGGATGAATGGGCTGGTAGGTGTTCAGTTCGCTTCCCAGATGGAAACCTGTTTTCGGGGATCTTTTCTCATGTCATGAGCCCGGCGACGCTTCGACGGGCTAACGAGTAAGTCTCAGGGTAGTGACCTTCACTAGGAATGTTGCAAATGTTGAAAATCTTTCCAATGTTGTCATTTGATACACTAAACAAAGATTGAGATCAACTCCTTGGTTCCGTGTCCCCAGTTTGTGGTATCATACCCAGTATATCCCGCGCCGCCCAAGAACTCCGAGCTATATACCATACAACACACGCCTCCCAAGATAATACAGCCATACAAAAGGTTGTACAAAGAATCCGCTCAAAGCCAGATAATCATCACAAGGACATCCGCGCCCAGCCCCTGACAAATCCCCTCTGCGCTCTATTCACCCTTGCCAAAATCCCCAACCCGACATCCTCTCCACCGCCCCAACCTCCCGCCCTCTTGACATTGATCCCGAAGGCCGTCTCCTGCTCTCGCTCCGCCATCCCGGTTCTTCTCTGCCTGACGCGTTCCCAGCCCATCTTGAAACCCATGGCCTTGCTGCCGTCCAGGAAGCTCCGCTCGATCTCTTCCGTGGCCATCCACTCCGCGCCGCGGCCGAGAAAGCCGAAGACGTTGCCGTCGGCGAGCAGAGCCGCAACGGAGGCTATGCTGCAAGGATTTCGCGGGAGAATCGTGTCCGTGCCGGGTGTAATGAGCCATGCGACGAGGGTTAGGACCAGGAGCAGGGCGAGGATGGATTGGATGATGCGGGTCGACGCGTTGTCCTGCACCAAGCGCCTCAGACTCGTCACCGTGGTGTCCTCGAGCATACCTGGCAGGGCCTCCTGCTCGGGAACATCCGGGAGGCGTCTTCTAGAGTTTACATTCAGGTTCTGCGCGCGGACGATGCCGTGTTGACGGACTATCGCATCAGCCACGCGACCGCTCCGCGTGAGTCCGGGATCACCCAGGTTTCCCGCGGGGATGGCGAAGCGGGAGGTAACCAGCGAGCTGAAGAACGGATCGAGTTGGTTCCCGGTCGTCAGGTTCGCCATGAGTCCGTACTGCAGCGGCAACAGCGTCAGTTTCGTGGGTCGCGCGGTGGCTTCCTGGACCCGGGGAGCATAGGTCGGGTCAACGTGCAACGAAGACCCCGTCAGACGGACCGTGGCCATGACCGTCTCAAGCGTCTCGTTGCAGCCCATAGCCGAGATGTAGCCCACTTGCGAGGGCGCGGTGTCGGCCAGTTGACCCCATACATAGGTGAAATCGGAACACTGATTAGACATCGCGGACCGAGGTGTCGCTACGCCAAAGACGGAAGACGGGGAGGTGCCTGGCGGAAGAACGGCGTTAGAGCGGATCGAGGGGTCCAGACACGGTTCACCTGCGATGTCGGTGCGCATTCCTTGCGCCTGTGCGAACTGGTTAGGAAGACCCGGGATGGTGAAGTTGGTATTGATCTCGGACTGAGGATATAGTCTGCAGTCCAGACGAGAGCGCAGGGCAGGCAGGTTGACGAGAATGGTGCTCGCGCCGTCTTGCATCGAGAGCGGGGTTGTAAGCCGCGCGCTGTTGAAATTGAGGTCCTCGAAAGTAAAAGACGGGAACGTCAGATTCGCGTCGAGGATAAGAGACGCTAACAGAGTATCGGTGGTACATGTCGGACACGGCGCAGAAGCGTTGATGAATTGGTCAGTCAATTGTAAAGTGACCGGTCTCGTGGACGGAATCGGGACGGTGCTGTACAGCGCGCCCGAAAACGTAGCCAAAAGCGAGGCCACAAAGACCGACATCGTCGTAATGATCACGGCAACGTTCTTCGTCTTCGCCGCATCATAGACGATTCTCGGCTTCGACTTGTCCATGAACTCCAGTCCCACAGTCGTCTCGAACGAACCACCTTGCCTCAGTTGCGTGTATGGCGCCAGGCATCGCGTGGCGCGGTCGGCCGAGGCGAGGTAGAGTGCGACAATGCCGAAAAGCACGCCTGGTCCAGTAGTCCACAAGAAATGACGGTCCGTGTTAGCCGTGACTGTCGCGATCCCTTGCTGCGCCTCCGAGAGTCTGAGAACCACTTCCAAAGAGATGATCATACCGCCCATGAGGAAAACCGCCGCTAGACGAGCAACCGGGTGAAGCGGGAGTGGGTGACCCCAGTTCGAAGTCTTGACGAACTCCGGGGGCGTGTTCTGCGGCGGCGGACTACCTCCAAAGATCTTGAAGTATCCCGAACCCTTTGCTGCCTTCTCGTACGGTTCCACACCCGTGTAGTAATTCGTGCCGAGCAGCTTCTCGCGCACAGTCGATACATGCGCAGCCCCCGTCCCACGAAGGCATTGCAGAAGTGACCTGCTATGAGCCAGGAGCGTCGCCATGTTAATAATGGTGTTCGGGTGACGTGGGAGGAATCCCGTTCTCGGGGCGAAAGCGACGGCGACAAGGGCCAGGACCAGAGCGAACCCGAGGAGACTGGAAAGCAAATGGGCGGGGAGTGGCCGGACGTTGAGGCGTTCGCCGATGATGACTGCCGTGCCGGTCGTCTTCTGCCGCGGAATCGTCTCGGCCATCAACGAGTTCCTCGCAACCAGAGCGGTATACTGGCGCCAGTAGTTTGTCGCAATGGTGGTGAGGTTATCCGTTTGCAACAAAGTGTCGATCGGCGGGATGCCGTTGTCCTTGACCTCCATCGCAATCGCCGAGTTCATGACCGCGTCGGAGGCAACGATCGCAATGCCGGAATATCGACTGTTGACATTCGGCATAGCTCCGAGGATTTGAGAGTCGGTCGGGTAGGACGCGAAATGGCCTTTCACGATATCCACGGGGTGAACCAAACTCAGCGTGCGATTTTTGGCTGAGCGGGCTCGTTCGATTTCGATGAGCTGAGTCTTGTTTTTCTTGACATGTACTGTCGTCAGGGTGTAATTCGGCTTGCAGATTAACGCCGCTGACCGCGTCACGTTGCCCGAGATCGGTACGTTGAAAGTATCGCTGCTGATTGGCAGTGACGAGGTGTCTATGGTTATAGCGCCCGACATTACCACAACTCGCCCATCATCTAAGTTCTCTGAGTTTCCACATGAGCCAGCTTGAAAGGCGGTGAAGAAAGTCGGGAGGGTGAACCCGACAACGGCCATGTTCGGAATCTCCTGCGTCATGAGACACGTCGGTGTCGAAACAGTGACGTTGAGCTGCGTATCCGAAGCCTGGATAAACTGAATGCCTGTCAAATTTAAGTGCGCCGTTTCGCATACGATATCCGACTCAAAACCTTCGATATCGGCCCGCAACTCAGCCGTTGAGGGGATATCCGACGAAAAAGATTGGAACGCAAACTCCCTAGATGTGCCGTCCGGAAAGTTGAGCCCCTTGGTCTGCAACCCAACCATGGCGAAGAAAGGCAAAGCGCCCGCGTTCCGAAGCCCCGTTGGGTCGTTGGTGAAGGCATTCTGCAAGTTCAAACTCGCGCCCCGCGCCGTGACGATCTGGAACGTGGGGCTGACTAGCGCCACAGCAATGACAATGATGAGCTTCAGCGTCAGTCCAGTGGAGGCGGCGGCGGCGACCAACCAGTCCCGGTTCTTCATCGCCTTTGCGACGGCCCACGGCTCGAACATGAACACGTAATCCAGGATCAGTGTCCGATCGACGCTCGCCGGACCCTGGGACATACGCATCCAGGGCGCGTTTGCTTTTGCTTGGTGTTCTGGTCTCGCCCACAGCGCAGCGATACAGGTGAAGATGAACGCCGAGCCGTACTGCCACAGATACCTGAATCCGTGATCTGGTGATCCGAGACCTCCTCTTTTCTTGGACAAGTCCAGAACAGCCTCGACCGTGATCAACAGCCCCGCGAACAAAATCGCAAAAGAGCTCAGGACCCTCCGCTGGAGATAGAAAGGTCGATACGGTAACGCCACGTCCATCAGCCCATCCCGTTTCTTCAAACCCTCGGAGTCAGCAGTTGGTGGCGATATGCGTATTGTGGGTTGCAGCATCTGCCGAATTGGCTGTGACGGTTGTAATGATTGCAGCGGTTGTAGGGGTTGGCCCTGCGGAATAGGCCGCATCGTGGGCACGGCTAACCTCGCAGGTTGCGGGAAATTTGATTGTCGTGGCGTTATAGAATATCTCGGGCCCGGTGTCGACGGCTTACTGGGGCTCGTGATCATAATCTCTGGTACAACCAACGTCGTCGTCCCGAGTTCTCCATCGAAATCGTCGTGACCCCCTTTTCCCCTTTTTGAGGAGGAGGATGAGGTTGGGGACGAGGAAAAAGAAGAGTAGCCCAGCATCGAGGGACGGGGGGTGCTGAACGATCGGCCGGTGTAAGGCCTCGCGTCGACGTCGTTCTCTTTCGGCATATTTGACTCGGCCACGTAGCGATGATAAGAATCCATACCGTCGGTACTCTGCTTGGGCCCTTTGCGGGGCACGTTGGCCCTGGCCCTCGCCTCAGAGTCCATATATCACAGGTCTCTCGCGCAATATGTGTCGATCCCGATTGAGGATCGGGAAGGGGGGTCGGCGGGCCCGTGGTCACCGGACGTTCATGGTCGCCCAAGGCTTTTGGGTGGTTGTGTTGTATGTGTATCTCTCGGATCTGTGCTGAGGGAGACGTTTTGTTTCGTTGGCAGTCCGCCGTAGCGGGAAACACAAACGCAAGATCGATGTAGGGTGTTTGTCGATCGCTCGTTTAGACTCGTGGACAGAACCGCGCTTGTTGCGAGTATTGGGGCGAAAACCAAAGAAGCGGAGAAGGGGACACGGGAGATGATGGGGAGGAAAGTCACGTCTACGTGGCAATGGATCGAGACGGCAGCTGTGTTCCTTGCCCTGCGTATGCCGAGCGTCTCGGTCTACAGCCGCGCGATTCGCATGAACTTGAAGTTTGGGGTGAGGGAATGCCAAGTACCGGATTTACCAGGACTTCTTCCTGGAGCCAGGACAGGGGGAACGAACAAGAGAGAATTAAGAGACAAGGGGAGGTCAAGTAAGAACAGGCCAGTCAGAGAAGCGGCGAACGACGATGGGAAGGAAAACCAGAGGAGGGGAGGGCCTTGCTTCCGGGCGCGGGACGGTCACTGGTTCGGGCATGATATAAGGAGGGAAATCAAGATCGGGAGCGAGCGAAAGAGGACAAAATACCACCATCCCAAAAGGAAAAGGACGAGCGCGAGCGGGGAGGGAAGGGGCGGCGACAGCGCGGACGTGTGCCACGGACATGGGCGCTGCCAGAGATGCGTTACCGAGCTGTCTTCTGGTTGCCATCTCCTGTCAGTATTCCTCGCGCCTTGTGACCTGTCTTGTGTTTGCCTGTCTGGCCTGTCTCTCTCCCTTCAGCTCCCGCACGTCTGTGGTGTGTCTGTGATGGGTCTGTGATGTCCGCCTGTCGCTGTCGCTTTTTTCGTCCCAGTACGAGGATGAAGGCACGACACCGGGCGCAAGAACATGCAGGTCAAGCCTTGAAGCACGGCAAGGGGGGAAAGAAGGTAAGGTAGGGGACGAGAATTGGGCAGCGCGGAAAAGTTTCAGAAGCAGGTCGGTCGAGGCGCCCGTAGATGAGGCTGGGCGATGAGCAGAGAGAAGCTAATTTGCTTTTTGGTGGTGTTTTGGTGTGGTCTGGATGTTGTTTGCGGCGCAACGCAGCGTAGCCCAGTGGGTTGAAGTGGGATTAGACGTAGCAGGCACGGGGAGGGAGGCGTCCCATTGGCTCGACGGCCAGCCCTGTCGGGGGCACGGTGAAACTGCCGCGTGTGCGGCTGTGTGACAGAGTGTCACAGACCCCGGTTTCGAAAGATGTCCAGTGCTTGTTCGTTCAGCAGGTCTTCTCTGCCCCTCTGGCTGGTCAGCCTGAAGTTTGCGTGTGCGAGCCTTGAGGCTCGAGGTCTTACAGATCGGGCAGGAGGACTGGAACGTGGGGAGATCTGCAGCTAGCAGGGGCGGGTGCTGAGCATAAAGCGGCCTTGTTCACGAAGGACGAAGGGCGAAGGAATGGACTGGACAACACCCGCCACGACGGTTGTTTTGGTCTGTCGAGCAACGTCCCAATAGACGATCGAATTCCTGGGTACGATGGTCTTTGGCAGTTTTTGCCTGATAAAAGCGACTGCCCCCCCCTGTGGGTTTGAGGCGTCCCGAAAGAAACAGGTGAAACGGGTGAACTCTGCTGCAGCTGCTCCGTGTGTCGCTCCACAGTTTATCCGAAATACTCCACTATGGGACGGGACCGGGTCGGTCTGTGCGGCCTTGCCCGGAAAAACCTGCGGCTCTCCGGCAGGAGTGCTGTGCTCTCTCCATGCTGGCCCCCTTCGTTGCGGTGCATTCTTTTGAGGGCTTCGCTAGCATCCATTGTCCCGCTCAAGACAGATCCCATCGTGACGGGATTCTTAATCAACCTGCCACGAGCGTTTCTCAGTAAGGCTGACGGTTGGACTTGATTGACATGGCTGTTGACCGACTGACCGAACCGACCGATGATCTGCTTTCCCGCTCGCCGCCACCGCGGGGACCCTCCATCGCCTCAATTCGCCCTGGCCCGACTTTGACAAATCCTCACTCAGACCAAGACGTGAGGTGAAGCGAATACACGTGCAAGCCGAACGACTCTCATCAACCTCGCCACTCGCCCACGGAAGTTCGGTCGGGCGTGAACTGCAGGCTGCGGGAGGTCGGGCCTATTGGATCCAGCCAATCATGCATCAAAGATCAACCCATCAGTTCAGCAGTGACCTCCTACTCGTGCGCTGAAAGATGAGAAGACCAGACTGACTCGTCGTCATACGTCGTATAATTCCAGCGCTTTGGCCAATTCGTCGGAGCGAGCGGGAACTGACGGCATTTCGCACGATTGATGTGCGAAGAGGTGATGATCTTGTCTGACGACAATGAGGCGATAAAGATGACTTTTCTCTGACGTGGAGAGATCAGATTGACGAACACCTAGCGTGAGGTGGCTAATGATACAGTTTATGGAAGAGAACTTCGAACAGCCTGCGCTCACTCAATCCGACGCCCAAACGTCGTCTGGCTTATCACTACCGTCTCCTCTCCCTTGGGAAAGGAAAGACGGTCCCTGGCCGTGTGTTCGCACAGCAAACAAGATGCATGTACATGCTGGTTCGGATAAGCAGAAAATCAAAAACAAAAACAACACAATCACCCTGGGTATATAATGCGAATGCTCTCCTCCTTTCTTTTCAATCCGAGCAAGGGCGACCGTTACTTTCATCCCATGATAACGTCGCGTCATGGTTCCCGCAAACGCCAAATGCCTCTGTCTCACTCCTCGCGCATGGTAGTCATCTCTTGCAGCGCTGGCAACACGCGGTAGGGCGGCCTCTCATCATCGTAAGCTGGGCCTGTGAGCTTAGAACACTTCCCCAAACTCCCCGTCTCTTCCCCAAGTTGCTATCTCACCCCAAACTCCCCGTCTCTTCCCCAAGCTGCTATCTCAGTGGAGATGGTTGGTTCCCTGACTCGCTGGGTTGTTGCGTGGCGACCCACGACGCAGACCACGAGGCGTCGTGGGCTGCCGTTTCAAGTCGGCTAAGTCTTTTATCGCTGTTTCTCAGCACCATAAGAGCTCCAAATAATGTGTTCTTCCATCGTGGTCAATGGCGATAATCGGGATCATGAATATTTCGTCAACTTCGGTACTTTGTCGGATTCCAGTCGCGGGCGTCGATGATGTTTCGCGACTCGGCCTTGACGAGGAATCCCGCGTCGCAGTATGAAATGTCTGGGCGGGGAATCTCAGGCGGATAACGCTGGTTCCTTCGTCAGTAATTACGTTCTTGATCTCGGTCTGATGTCCACATACCATGCGCATGCAACATGCGTCTGCCCAGCCCGTCGCACACGTTCCCAAGTCCTGTCCGAACTTGGTCTTGTACTTTCCGCCATTCGCCGGCTCGCATTTTGTCCCGACTCCCAACTTGTCGTCTATGGGTCCTCTACAGCAGTGCGGCTGTAGCGTGATGAACGGGCTCGCAAGCTTGTCGGTAGGCGGATAAGGGTAGCAATGGAACGGCTGGCTTTGTGCGAGGATCACAGGAAGACCGAACAAAAGGAACAGGGCGACGGCAACGGCCAAGAAGCCCAGCGGCCGGTGCATCTTAGGCGGGACCAGCGAGTGAATGCGGACGACGAGCGCCGAGGAGGCGACGGCGGCACAGATGCGCGCAATGTAATGGCGTGCCTTGTGGAGAAGTTCGCGAACTGGTCTGGGTAGGTGTTGGGCGAGCAGTTGCAGGAAGGTGGCCGTAATGGCGAGAATCGGAGGCGGCGAAGATGACAGAGGTGGCATTGCTGAGCTACTTAACAGAAACGGTATTGATCTGTCCCTGGCAATCTTCTGCTTCTATTACTGGCCGGATGGTGTCGGGATGCTACTGTAGCAGTAGCGCTCACGACGACACACACAAGTGCCTCCTCTGGAGTGCGGGTCACGAATAGACAGGCCTTGCTCAGGCGGGTGGAACGGGTTGAGAAGCGTTTTACAAGGCAAATGCCAGGCGGTGCTGGGCCCTGTGGTTGATGAGATGGGCTGGCGATGAGGGAGGTTCTGAGCAAAACATGTGGCTCTGCCAGGGGTATCGTCGTTCGATGATGTCGTGCGCTCGATCTGGGTTATGGGAGGATTGCGTGGAGGTGTGGCGAAGATGGAGGGAAGATCGCTGTCGATCCTGAAGATGTGCCGGAGAGTTTTGCGTGAGAATTCGAGTGGACGCGCAGGCTCGCCCGAGGGAATGGCTCTAACTCTGAGACTGGATGGATGTTGAGGAAGTGGTGTGGTCTGGTGTTTTCAAGGACAAGGGACGCTGGACGTCGGATGTACTAGTGATCGGGAGCTTGGCAATGCGATAGCGAAGAGAAGAACTGTCTGTGTGATAGGTGGCTTTGGGGAGAAGCCGCTTTGGCTAAGCAGCTGGAGGAGGATCACCGAGAAAGGTAAAGAGTCGTGTGTGGGATGCAGGAGAAAGGAAGTGGCATTGCTTGGTTTTACTAAGGTATTGCGTACACGGCTGAGAGCTGCGGAAGGAGCAAGCTAGCACTGAGCCAAGGCAAACAGATGGAGGCTAATACACACGTCGAGGAGGGGCAGGAACAATTACCTGAGGTATAGGGACATTATGTGAGCCAAGAGAGAAGAAAGAAGACCAGAAAAAAGGAAGGTGCGAGGGAGGCACAAATGCCCAGTAGTTTACTCCGTACCTTCATAATGAATGGCGAGCGAGCTGGAAGGGAGTGAGAGGTCCAGGGCAGTGGAAAGAGGAAGGGGGAAGGGGTAGGCCGGGCCGTAAGTCTAGGCCAACTTCAGCAAGATATGAAACGGAGTAGAATAAAACGATTCCATACCACCCATGTAGGCACGCAGAGGTGCGTTACCAACACTCGACCCGACTCGACTCGACCTCATTTAATATGGAAGCAAACCAACGCAATCGGCAGTAGGCGCATGTCCGGGTCAAATTGAATCCGTGTCGAGATGACGACGACACTGTTAGCCGTCAACGCCAACAGGACTCTCACCAAAGTGACCCACCGGCTGGCACACTCTGACGGTCATGGTCTTCGTGGCCCTTGGCCGGGCTGAGCGCTGCCCTGCCGCCCTGCGGCACAGTTACCAGGTTCTGATACGCCAAGGAAACGCTTCTTCACACCAAACTCCCTCCCTGGCGATATCGCGAAATTTCCACCGCCGAACACAAAGAATGAGCAAAATGAGAGAACTCATGACTCATTTACCCGCAGAACGTTCGTGCGGAAAAAAGGGTCTGAAGAATTGCGTACAGATGGATACCTCGAAACCTCAGATGACAGCCCAACTCTTCCGCGCGCAGGCGCAAAGGGCAATCCCAAGACGGAACAAAAATTCCAATGAGACCAGATAATATGAGAAGAACACCTCCTTGGGAACGTACCTGCTGCTCACTGCATAGGGGACTTTGCTCCCTCCCCCTCCCAGCGTCATCCATGCAAGGGCTGCGGAATCACACGATCCATGTTTGGAGTCCCCGCCTTTCGAAGCATTTGCATTGGTCCATTGTCCCCACACCAAAGGTCAAACGGAACCCACCTCCTCGAATCTGTCTGGCCAGTCCAACTGCAACGCAGCCCTTTCAACACGGGCCCGTCCGCACCCCCGGCGTCAGCTATTAAGGTTATGCGGCCTGCCACCCTGGCCCAGGAATATCGCCGGGGATTTCGTCGGCCGGCCATGCCAAGATCCTACCAGTTTCCATCGTTATCGCCGGAGCATGCCTGCTTCCATTGTGCTTCTTCTAGTGCCTTTCGCCACCCTGCCATATTAAGCCACATGGGTTTAATTAATTGTTTTTTGTCCCTTCTGCGGCTTGCTACTCCAGCCCAACCATCTTGGCGAGGCAAACCCGTCGTTTTCTTTGCTTCTCGTCTAATAATCGCAAGCTGGTTTGCAAATCCGCCTGCGCAAAGTCCATCGTTGGCGAACTCTGCCAGAGTTCATACTCACCACTGCCATCGGCTTGCGTTCTTTGACAGGTGGATAATGGCGTGCATCTCTCTGCCCTTGTCTCCTCCTGAGTTGGGAATCCCGGCTTCGCTGCGAACACGTCGTGCCGCAAGTTCCGACGCACTTTTGACGGGTTTATTGAGACCCTGTTTATAGACTTTCCAGAGGAAAACTCTGATTTCCATCTGCTTGATCACCTCAAGTGTGTGTGGAGTTCCAGCTTGATTACCGTAATCTGTCAATAAACGCCAGTCCGTGGCGCCTAAGTACTCAATTATGAACGACGTACTATGTAGTTAGTGTCTCTCGGGGCGCGTCCAGACGGCTGCCTGAAGGGTCCAGAGCTGACTCGATGCTCGGCTCACTCCCGTTACACAAGGATGGGTTTCTCCGACCGCCGCGGCTACGCATGCACACGTATCGAAAACAGGACCCTTAATCTAACCATTACCGCAGGTACTCTCGAAATCAGTCGCTGGATGGTGGGGAGTAAAGGATTCTGTTCTACCATTCTAATGGAACCTCTCATGTGTACCTAAAAATAATGAGAGGTAGGAATAGCAGCGCCCCCATGATCTTTCAGGAAGGGCCTGATCAGCAACCACGGTACGGTAAGTTCTATGGTAAGAGGGTGACTTCTGGCAGGGCCCACCTGGGTTATGCAAGTGCGATATACCTGCCCCGAAGTTTCCCCATACTATATAGTAATGCTTATGGGGTTGCCTAACCGACCCCATAAGAAAAAGCGAAGTTACTATAGAATTTATATAGGAAACTCGCGCTTAGTTATAGTTTTTATTAGGGTATAGCCTATGCGTGCAAAAGGTATATTAGTTTTTTTATATAAATTAGACATAAATTAGATATCCTTATTATAGCCCTATGCGGGCGCTTAACTAAGCAAAAAAATAACCCAAAATAGCATAAAGCACTATTAATTAGCTTACCGTACCGTAGAACTTACCGTACCGTGGTTGCTGATCAGGCCCCAGGCCCGAAATCTCAAACGTCGCGTATCAATCAACTCCGTAGCAACACGCAAGTTCGAACTGCAGCGGATTCTCCCCAAAAAACGTTTCAAGAGGCAGAACCCCCTTTCATCCATCCCATCCGGCATCCCGTATCCCGCCCCGCGCGCGCGCACGTCCAGCAGCACATCTCATTGGTCCAGATGAACCCAAATCGTAATCAACACAATCCCAATAACCCACCAAACCAGAGTCGTGCTCCGACGCCTGACCGAACATCCCTCCTCGACCCCGGGAACCCGGACGCACTTGGTGCCGTAATCGCAAACCTCGCCTTCCTTGCAGCAGATTCCACCACCACCACCACCACCACCACCTCCTCCTCCACCACAGCACCGTTCATTTATTCCACACGCGCCCTTGCCGCAGCACTCTCCGTCCGCGCAGATCGCCCCGCAGAGCCTCTTGCCGTCCGGGCAGCACTTCCCAAAGACCAGGTCGACGCAGTGCAACCCCTCGGCGCAGCAGCCCGGGCCGCAACATCGCCGGGATGAGGGGCAGCAATTCCAGTTGTGGGGGAGGTGGCACATGACTACCAAATGTTACCTAGGGCTGTGCTAAGAAGAGGCTCATGAGGGCGAGGCGCTTACCTGTGTCCTTCGGGCAAGTGTCCTCGGCAAGTAGGCTTGTGCTTGCCATTTCGTAATTCAGGAAGACAGAAGTGGCCGCAACTGTGGGTGTCGACTGCTCGGTAATGGCAACGACCGCACGGAAGTATGCGAATGCCACCAGTGAGATCAGCAGGTGAAGACTTCGGAATGACTTCATTTTCCAGTCGTGATGTGAGGTAGGGGATCAATACCGCAAGAATCCGAAACGGTCTACAGCGGAGCTGAAATAGAGGTCCCAATGAATCACAGTGAATCAGTCGATCAAATAACACCAGCTAAAAACAACAATCAGAATCATTCACTACCACGGTTTGTGGGCTTTGCTTGGTATTTTCCCGCCGTCTATGCAACTCCGAATGCTCCCACATCACCCAGTCAACAGCAGTCCGATCATCCTTTCCACAATCACTTCGCAATCAGTTCTTGTTGGCATCCTCCTTCAGCGACACGATACGGTTGAGGATAATCTTGTCCTCGGTGCTATCCGAGTCGACAGCCTGCAAAGGATTAGCACTTTATCACTTTTTATCAAGGCGGCGGGGTTACTCACGAAGTAGGCGATACGCGTAGCCTGGAAGCGCACACTCTCGGGGCCTCCCTTTCCAAGCTCGCTCTCGCCAGCAGCCTCGGGCCAAGGCGCACGGCGCTTGACCTCATCGAACCCGCTCTCGATGATGGCATCGGGGTAGATAACCTCGCTGTCGGGGTTAATGTCGTTGAGGAAGCCACCCTCGGCGTCGTCCGGCTTCTCGCTCTTGAACAGCGAGTTGTGGATGCGGGCCTCGACCTTCTTAGAACCCTCGGTGCCAACCCAGTTGATGTAGGCCTTGGGCTTCTTTGTCTCCTTGTCGAAAACGGCGCGGATCTCGGTGACCTTGCCAGTGGCCTCGTCCGTGGTGTAAGAGGTGGCCTTGATGGGGAAGGGAGCGTTGAGCAGACCGACCGTCTTGTTAGGGGCAAGGCGGAAGTAGTCCTTGCTGTCTTCCTCCCTGAAGTCTGCACGATCGATGTAGACCTTCGGGGTGAACTTGACGGTGTGCGATCCCATCTTAGGGTCTTTGGGAGAGAATGGCAACTCGACTTCGGTGGTCTCCACGCCCTCGATCACTACGGGGATAGGGTCCAGAACCATCATCAGCCGAGGAACGGTACGCTCGAGATACTTGCGCACGGTCTGTTCGAAGCGCTTGATCTGGATGACGGAGACAGAAGTCGTGACGCCCAGCTCGTTCACAAAGTCGAGGATGGCACCAGGAGGCACACCTCTCCTCTTGATGCCAATCAGAGTGTACAAGCGAGGATCGTCCCAGCCACGAACAATCTTCTCCTCGACCAGCTTCAGGATCTTTCTCTTGGAGAGGACGGTGCCGGTGATACCCAGACGGCCATACTCTCGCTGCATGGGCTCGTAGACGCCGAGAGTCTTGTTCAACCACTCGTAGGACACACGGCTCTGAACGAACTCTGTTGTGCACAGAGAGTGGGTGATGCCCTCGAAGCTATCGCACAAGCAGTGAGTGAAGTCGTAAGTGGGGTAAATCTTCCAATCCCAGCCGGTACGGTGGTGGGGAGTGTCGGTCTTGATGCGGTACGCCGCCAGATCCCACATCTGGGGGTTGCCATCGGTGATGTCCTGCTTCATCCGGAGGAAGGCCTCCCTTGGCTTGTATTTGCCGTCTCTCATATCTCTGAACTTCTGCAGGTTCTCGTCGACGGTGTGGTTCGCATGTTCGCATCGAAACCGGGGGCTGGAGCCCTTCTCTCCGCCGCGCTGGAGCTTGATCTCGGCATCTAGTATGTAGGTAAGCAAGCAAGAAGTTTCATGATTTCCGGTTTAACCCACCACCGCAGTAACACACGTAGGCCTTCTCCAGAGTGATCAGCTTCTCGGCGAGGTCGTATAGCTTCTGGAAGTTGTCACTCGAGTAGGTGATCTTGTAGGGAGTGAATCCCAGCCATCTGACCATTTCCTCGATGGCTGTGAAGTATCTCTCCTCCTCCTTCTCGGGGTTTGTATCGTCGTATCGGAGGTAGCACACGCCGCCATGGTATTTCGCGAAACCAAAGTTGACAGCAATAGCCTTGGCATGACCGATGTGCAGGCAAGGGGTTTGTTAGTGGCGTGAGATGTGCCGTGTAGTTTCTGAGTACCTACTATCCATTGGGCTCAGGAGGGAAACGCGTGACGACGTTCTCGGATGGCCTCTCCTTGTAGACCTCCTCCAAGAAACCCTGCTTGAACATGGCCTGGGGGTCCAGCACAACTTCCTCGACCTTGGGCTTAGGCGCAGCCTTGGGCTTGCTCTCAGCGCTGCCGCCCGCTGCCTCCTTTGCAGCCTTGGCCTTCTCGGTGGCAGCCTTCTTTGCACGCTTGGCCAGTCTCTTCTTGAGCTCGCCCTTGCTGACCATCTCTCCCGTCTCCTCGTCGAGCTGGAGCTTGGCCGTCGACTCAACCAGCTTAGCGGTGGGGTCCGCGGCAGCGTCCGCCATTGTATCTGTTTACAAATCGGAGGAGATGGATTTTGCGGAGAGTTTCGGGTATCTTGGGTGTCGTTCTGTTGCTTAACTTTGCAATCGATTCAATTGGGCCCGACATGAACTCAGGGCGTCGAAAATGTGTGGTGACGATGGCGGGGCAACACTTTCATTCTTTTACGGCGGGGATGACTCAACTGGATCCGCACAATGAGGGGCGAGGGGCAGGCACTGCGACCTCCCTGCGACACTCGACAAAGAGCTGATAAGACAGGGAGTGTTGATTATCGATAAGATGACTGATCGCTGCCAAGGTAAGATAAGGGAGGCTCAACGCCGACGGCGACGCCGCCTAGAAGATTCCGATGTAAGCCAGACAAACCAAAAGAAAAGTCCTCGATTCGACGTAATCTTCAGGAAATCAGAAATTATATAGCAATCATAAAGATCATTGAAGAGAATGAACGGAGTTTCTCTTCTCGCTCCGAATATCATTGCTTCGTCCGAACCAGCTTCCCTTCCGGACTTCCAGAATAATCCGATAAGCCGATAAGCACCGATAAGCAAGCAAGCTCGACCTCGAAGCTCCAGCGCGCGGGGCTCCTTCTGTCGTCATGGGCTCCTACCTCCCTTGTTTCCGGTCTAGAACCTCTTTGTCACCAACAACACCTCAACAAGCCCCCGCGCCGAAAACCTCGAAAACCGCCGCGAACCCGAACCCGAAACCTCCTGCGAAGTCGCCTATGCCAATCAGACAAGCCGCGAAGATGGCTACCACCGCCGTTGCCGACATCCCGACCGTCGAGCTGCTTTACAAGCTCGGCAAGCTCTCCACCCCCGCGAAGCCCCTCTACGCAGCCAGCGCATCGCACAACCAAAAAGTCGGCGTCATCCGCGGCGACATCACAAAGGTCGGCGTCGACGCCATCGTCAACGCCGCCAACACCAGTCTGCTCGGAGGCGGTGGTGTCGACGGTGCCATCCACCGCGCCGCCGGCCGCGGACTGCTGCAGGAGTGCCGCACCCTCAACGGCTGCGCCACCGGCTCCGCCAAGATCACCGACGCCTACAACCTCCCTTGCAAGAAAGTCATCCATGCCGTCGGCCCCGTCTATAACGAGCTGGCGCCCGAGTCCTCCGTCGAGAAGCTGAAGGGCTGCTACCAGACCAGCTTGGAGCTCGCCGTCCAGAACGGCTGTCGCAGCATCGCCTTTAGCGCCATCAGCACCGGGGTCTACGGATACCCGAGCCGCGATGCTGCGCCGGTCGCCGCTGGCGTCGTCAGGAAGTTCTTGGATGGGGAGAATGGCAACAAGCTGGACAAGATCGTGTTCTGCACCTTCGAGATGAAGGATGTGAATGCTTATAACAATACTCTTCCGTGCGTGTTTATTTCCTTCTATGCGATACTTACATTGCTTACCATATCCCAGGAATTTCTTCCCTCCTCCCGACAAGGCTGCGCCGCATGAGGAAGTCTCCGACAGTCCTTCGAAGGAAGAAACTGAGGCAGCGAAGGCTATCGCTGCCGAGCTCCCCAGCGTGCCGAAGGCTGATCCGTCTGCGTAGAGCAGCATTTCTTTATGCAGGGTTTGGGGGCGTCACAATACCATCACTCACGCATGCCTTTTGGCGGCAAGTTTGTTCTATGGGTATGGAGGTACTGGAGTTGGGGTAGGCAAAAGCAAGCCGGTTGACATGCTTTATATATCTTTAATGGCATCATATGTACCCTCGCTAAACGGTGTAATTCTCTTATGCAATTGGTTCACGACGACGTGATAGCCCTTTGGGAACTGCTCTGCTTGGAGGCCATGGCTCGGATTTCAGCGATCATGGCGGCCCGGCTCAGGGTACAAAGTGGCAAGTAGGAAGCCGTTTTGGGGGCTACGGGCAGTCTTTATCTCCGTCCGTCTCAGCTATGATGTTGAGCACTCAGTGATATCTTTTACAGCGACCACGTTGCCCGCAATGGAGGTCTCATCTTCGACACCTGTTGGCGTTCCGACGAACTGTCAGGGAAACGAGAATTGCATCGCCAATAACCAGTCCCACGTCAACATTAGCGGGGCCTGAAGAAAGAAACCTGCGTCAATTTCAGAAAGCAGAAGTGTAAGAAACGTCTTTGCGTGGGGCCATGGTTCAAATCAAGAACGAGCCAGGCAAACTGAGGATTGTGAGTTCATCTACAGTGCCTAGTTTATCGAAGGAAATTGGTATGAGTTGTTGGACAGTTTGATCCCGATATTGTGTAGAAGAGAAGTTTTTGGTCCATTCAATTGCGAGCCAAGGTAACTTGAAAAGGGCAAACGTCCGATGACTGAACTTTGTGCTTAGCTGGGGAGCTCCTGTCGCCACTTGTGGACCGCTTGTTGTTCCAACTACCCTTTACATGGAAGCGATCGAACACGGCGTGGGACGGTGTCAACCCCCAGCCGTGGCTACTATCCATCCACATTCGCGCCTGATTGCTTGCCTGCTCAACTTTCTAAGACCAAGAAAGAAAGAAGTTGTCATGCTCCTCCCAGATCTACAACGACCATGGGAACTACGGTGTCAGAATTCGCAGGGACGACCATCTCTTGGCTTCCCCTGCCATCAGTTCCTGCCTACTTCTTGCCCCTATTGTCATTGTATGAGGTTTCATGGTTGAGTGGTTCCTGTGCGTGAACCCTACTTACTTGAAGGATTCAGTTCAATCCTCTGTGGATAACGATGATGTCTCCATTGTGTCCCTTCGTAAATATGCAACCTTGAGTCCCAAATCCATCCGGACAGGGAGGTCAACGCTGCGAACAATTTGGTACTAGTCACACCTTGATTGCACAAAGAATGGAGAACTTGCCAAAAATGCAATCTATAAAAAGTGACTCCCCATCCCCGGGGGAGCCGCCCCGCAAGGCGCCCTCAGAATTCAGCTTGATGGTATTAGCATCTGCGACTCAGTCGCTGCTAAGTTTAGCGCACTATTTTCTCATCATTGGGTGAAAACTTTAGACACATTTTGGATCGATATATGCATGCCTCTGCTTGCAAGGTAAGCAGGTGGCTGCTGTCTATGCTCGAGGGAGGAGCAGCGATTTCCTTCCTGCCTATAAGGCGTTACATGTTCCATAAAGAAAGATGAGGTGATACTTGTCCTTCCTTGGAAACTACGTGGGAAGGCGGCTCGAGAACGGTGATGAAGAAGGGAATCATGGAGCATCTGTCCTTTCAACGGAGAGCCTGTAAGACTCCTGAGGTTCCGTTTCTGAGTTCTTAATTGCCTGTTGTTTCCTTTCTGCCTTCTGAGCGACGATGTCTACCACTCCGCTAACTATTCCCTATGCTGTCTTCGCCAGCCTGAATGAGCTGTGATGGAAATAGGAGGATGTACACATTCGTCCTTCCCTGAGTGCCGATAGGTGCTGGTGCAATCCAGGCTTTGAAGTTCATACGGCAATGGAAGGCTAGTTTAAATCCCTCGTCGAAAAAGGAGAGAAGACGGAAAGGCTCAGGCGCTCCTTTCTGGCCAGCATATAAGATAGGTAACCTACGCCTGAAATGGGTGGCATCCAGGCAAACGCATACGACCAGGAAGAGTGCACCGAAGACCTTCCCCACCGTTTTGTTTTCATTGAATCTCCATAAAATATTCGCCCTTACCTCAAGGTATCTTACCTCATGTGCTTGCCTCCTGTTTTCCTCAACTAGTACCTTAGTAAGGCATTTAGGCAGTCAGAACTCAACATAGCAGAAGGAAGTCACGGGTGGAACGGCCTGAGTCTCTGGGACACCTCCGATTGCCCTCTTCGGAAGATTGATGTCACTGTGCGAGGTTCAATGGTCAAGTTGGTGCGGTCGTGAAACTGTGTGGATTCACATACAATGAATTCGATTCTCCTACAATGCGGGCATTTCAGAATGTTTTGCTTCTAGGGCCCCAAAATGTCTCCTGGGACTAGATACACTAAAATTATATGGCGAACGGAGCATACTGGTGATGTATATTTGGAGCCAAAAAGCCCCAAAAAAGAAAATCCCCGTGAGCCTTTATAGAGTCATGTAAGCGGTCCCTCAGATGTCTTAATCGATGTGCGCTTTATCCCTCTGTTGGTATGCTATCTTAGTGCTAAGATCATCATCACCGGGACAACTCTGTACTGTGTTGAAGATTTCGATAACAAATTCCATTAAATACCCCTCATTTAGGTCCAGAGAGGAAAGAACTCGTTGTGTAAGGGAAGGCGGAAGGTGTTCCCTGTGCGACACTCCCTCCAAACACCTACGTGCGGCGGCTCAGCATGCGCTGCAGGAAGGAGGATGAGCTATTGACCTCTCACGGTATTGAAGTGTTATGAGTGAGCCCCGCCTCCTTAATCTTCCCGGGCTATGGACCTTGAGGATTAAGTAGACCTGCACCACACAGCGAGAGTTTTTGTTTCGCATTCCAGACGGTCCTGGAGGCGATACGCTTGAGAGGATGGAGCTGCAATAAGCTTTGTACCCAACCTTGCGAGCTTGGAGACCGTGAAGCTTCGAAAGAAGTCTTATTTCTTTTTTGGCAAGAGAAAAAGTACAAAAAGGAGGACCCTCCCCAGATATTGATCACAGACGGCGTTCGTTTTCCAATACTTTGCGGCTTCAGTTGCTGCCAGTCGTAGCGCATAGACATGAGAACGATGATGAGCAAAAGTAATGAGGGAGCATTTCTTTCCTTCAATGAAAAGACTATAAGGCTCCTAGCATTCGGTTTCTGAGTTTTCCGACCCTAAGAGCGTTGATAACCTATCTATGCCAACATGTCCAGGGACATGGCATACGAGTGCGGCAGCTGATGTTCAAATGTTCTATTGAGTTCGGAATTACACCGCAGCCCCTTCGCAAAAAGACTATAACAAATTCACCAAGTTCGCGGGCATAATATGGGAAACACTATATAGGCATTTTAACCTGTACCCTCTACTAGTTGAGGAAAATAATATAGGAGCCCTATATATTCCTACTCGGAAGCAAACCCTCGCATAAAGTCGGACGCGCGCTATACTAGGGCTGATTATATCGGAGCCGAACGGGCCACTGAGGCTCTCGTGGCCTTCCAGCAAGGTGAACGCCACCACACGAGAGATGACTCCTTAACTAAAGAGGTCTTTCCCAAGAGGCTCTCATAGCTAGAAGCATAAGAAGCTCTGCTGCTGTGAGCAGGGCCTTATGCGTCTCCCTCTTCCTCATCCATATCCCTATAACTCACGATAAATCCTATCACATCTCAACCATGTCGGCACCAGACCCCGCATAAAAAATACGCCAAGCCCGAGCGAGGCACGCCCTTCAGCGCAAACAACGCGCGAGGGATCGCCAGAGAGTTTGGCATCGATGCGATCGATGAAACCCGCTCCTTCAGCAACCACTCCGCCACACACAGAGAGCCTTAATACCCCTATAGGAGACCCCATAACGCGCTACCGCATTGCGGCTAAGCAAGCAAACTTACCAGCGGAAGTTCGGCGCGTCGTTGCGCACCCTATGGAGTGGCCCTTTTTCGAGCAGGTCCTCCGCATTGCTAAGGCAGAGGCGGCCTATTAGGGCTTGAACGTCGGTGAGTACGGCTTGCGCCGAACAGAGAGAGCGTTGCTGACGACGGCACAGCTGTGAAGGCGTCAGCTAACCCGATCGAACAAGAGGACTGCTGGCGGACGAAGCGGTGATGGAGGCGGTATTTGACGGCGGCGCGGGTAGTGCGCGAGAGGATGAGTCGACAGTTTCGTAGATTGAATAATCAAAAACCACGTTATTATCGATGTGAAGTTGAAGATCGTGAGTCTGTTAACGGGCACGTATAAGTGCGGCTGTGGTTGGGAGAGGTTGTCGGCAATTACGATCACGTGACCGAAGGCTATATGTATTATCAGGAGGCGCGGAGTTAGAAGGTCTGTTGCACTTGAGCAGGTAAAATCACTATGCGGTGGCCAGAGGCCTCAGATGTTCTATTATAACTTTAGAAGGTGCTTGGAGGTCTTACATAAGACTGAAGACCCAAGTACTGCTCACTTCCCTCACAGAAATGACGCTTCTGACTTACTGAAACGATTCACGTAAAGGCCGCAAGTTGGTTCGATTACAGTAATGTAACGCGAATTACCCACCTGATCAGATGGAGGGAAAACCCAAGAGAACGTGCAGCCAAATTCCCATAGCCAGCTGGGCTTTTCTGTTTTTTTTCTTTTTTTTTTTTTCGTATGCATTGTCCACCAGTCTTAATCCCATCCCCGAGCTTGGTTGAGAGACTCGTGCTCTTCTTATGACTAGAGGATTCATCGTCCAATGATTAAGTATGAGAGAGTCATGAAAATATCTAAGGATACAACTATGCCACAGAAGTCGAAGTGCTAGTGAGCCAGACTTGATGGCGCGCAGTCTGACAGCGAAGTCTCACGAAGAACGCGGTGCCCTCATCCACACGACATTAACTCGCAGCATAACTCGAAATCCAACCTAAAAGATGCACTAAAAACGCTGGGCCAGCTACATCGGATGAGAAGCACGGTATTAAGCCAAGAAATAGAGCAATCCATAGTCGTCGCTTCAAAGACCATTCCTCTCAGGGGCACCGATGACTCTCCCAAGTCCCAAGTGCTCCACGGCCTTTATCAGTCACTTGTCGCTTGGATTTCCGAAGCTGCTCCATGATCTACATGACGCGGGTCGTAACAGGTATAAACAGCCAAAAATAGAACACTTGATTTGTCGAGACCGTTTCGCGATGGAGTTCTAGCGGGTCCTCCCCCGGCACTGCAAACCACGGAACATTGCAGTTCAAGAGATGTTGGTTGGTGATACTGATAGGTCATAACCTCTGGGTAGGGGTAGATGATAGCCTCGCCCGAGTTCATTTTGGTTCTGTTGGGCCTTAAGTCATACTGACGGTGAATTCCTCGCCTGGGTCTCGAAATGTTTCTAATGAGTAGCCATCTGTGCAAGCTCTCAGATGCCTCTCTAACCAGTCCATCCCCCTGCAACACAGTTGAAGCACCATCGTTTCTTGTCTGAGGCAGTATTGTATCACAGTTTCTGCGTCACTCTTCCTGCATGTTCTTTAAATATAGATACCATAAAAACACTAAAATATCGACTGACCTCCTGGTCAGAGTCATCTATCTTTGAAACATGGATTTCTGGTCGTCCTTAGCTCTTGGCCTCATTATCCTCACCGCTTTTGTTGCCTTGCCGTACCAGCGCAAGCCGTCTCAGAAACTCCCCTGTATCAACAGGAGACAGTCGTTTGATCTGTTCAACCGGAAGAGCAAGAGTCTTTTCTTGCTTGATACGAGGGGACTGCTGGCAAATGCCAGGCAGCAGTTCGCGGGACAACCGTACAGGATCATGACGTATGTGGGCGAAATAATAAACATTCCACCGGGGTTCGTGAATGATTTACGTAACGAGCCCGGACTCAGTTTCATGCCGGCTTTCACCGAGCACTTCCTCCCTTATTTGCGTAGATTTGAGGCATTCGCAATTGGAGACCGACCTGATGAGCTGTTCCATCAAGTCATCAAGCGCATCACCAAACTATTGAGTAAGTCATCATGAACTTAGCTTTCTTGTCTCCTATTCCGCATCCCTCGCCTCTTCAACCCCAACGTTGGCTTCAACAGCACCTGCTGCCACCGCGATCAGATACTGATGCGCAATGAATCCTTTTAGACCAGATTACTAAGCCGGTGTCTTCCGAAGCAAAGTATGCCGTCGATCTACGACTCGGTACATCCCACCGTAAGGCTCATATTTACTACACATTGCGTCACTCAATTGAACGAGCTCATTAACACTTGAACCCAATGCAGAATGGCGCGAGTTCAATATCAAAGATGTCGTGCTAGACATAATCTCTCGACTTTCCTCCCGCGTATTCCTTGGCGCCGAAGTCTGTCGCGACGAAGCGTGGCTCCAGATCACATAGTCTAACACCGTATACGCCTTCATTGGCGCTGAGATCATGCGCATGTACCCCGGCTGGTTGCGTAGTGCAACTCAATGGTTCGTGGACCAGCTGCAAGCTCCTTCGAGAGCAAACTGCAGACGCAAGATGCATTATTGCGCCGGTACTTGAAAAGCGCAAGGATCTCAGAGCCTGGGCCCGGGCTAGGGGAGAACCCGTGCCTAGGTTCAACGACGGCCGGGACTGGTTTGAGGAAGATAGCAGAGGAAGCGAATATGACCCTGCTAATGCACAATTGGAACTGTCAGCTGTCGCCGTACACACCATGACCGACCTACTCGTCGAGACAATGTTACGGATCGCCAGACGACCAGAGCTCTTCGATGACCTGAGGAAAGAGCTTGTGGAAGTTCTGAGCGTCAAGGGCTGGAAGAAGACGGCTCTTTTCGGCATGAAGCTCGCAGATAGCGTGCTGAAGGAGGCGCAGAGGCTGAAGCCGGTCACTTCGGGTAAGCCCCTCCCCCCTGCACAGAATCCACCCACTATCGATGTTTGCTGATGATGTTTGCAGTTCTCATGTTCCATGTTGCCACGCGCCCTGTCACCCTCCCGAACGGTCTGCAACTCCCAAAAAGGAAAACGCTGCGTCGCGGACATCGGCCAGACGCTGAACCCGACGTCTGCGAGAACCTGGAACAGTTCGACGGCTACTGCTTCCTGCGCATGCGCGGCGACCTTGGCCTCGACAAGCAGGCCCGTCTTGTCAGCACCTCTACCTCGCACGTGGGGCTTCGGGCATGGCCGACATGCTTGCCCCGGCCGCTTCCGTGGTCATGAAATATGATTGGCAGCTCACACCCGGATACAAGTATCGCTGGCAAGAGTATGGCTTCGACTTGGTGTCTGACGGAACTGCAAAACTGCTGATGAGGAGGAGGGGAAACCCTGAGATAGACATCGATGCGCTTTGAGATAGCGTACACAATGCTATTGGTCACAGGGATTGGAGGATAAGAGCCCATCCCATGGGCCCAGTGCTTTGCTTTTTCTGATTTTCTTACTACGACATAGACATAGAACTATTCCACCGCTCCAGGACCAAATCCCGTGTGACCTGAAACCATGATCCATTGAGCGTTGCCTTCTTACTGATTTGTTACCAAATGGCCGGACCATGAAGTTGGGAGATCGATACGGTTCAAAGAAAACACACATGTATTACAAGAAAAGTTTCCAGGGGCCTTGTTTTCTCAGCTTTGTGTCGAAGAATCCTGCCAATTGGGACAGCAAACATATCATAATGTTTGATCGATGTGAGGCGCCAGAGCAAACGCACCATATTCGGCAGGCAGCCCTTCCATGAGACTGAAGACCCGTGTAAGGCATAGTTACTGAGCAAGCACACGTAATGTGGCCACCAGCTGGAGAGGGGCTGCTGAATGTACGGTTTGCTAGCTCACCAGTGCCCGCTGGTGCTGAGACTATTTACGTGGGTAAGCGGGCTTCCATGCGCTGTGATTTGCGCGCGCGTCTGCACATCGGGCGCTTCTCCTCTTTGCCGCATTTTGTGGTTCTTGGCCATGCACGACTACGGGTGTGTTTGTGCCATCCAACACAGGGTTGCAGATTTGCTTGCTTCAGGCCAGGGTTGGAAAAAATACTACTAGTATTTAGTATTAGTCTAGTCTAGTATTAGTAAGTCTAGTATTAGTAGGGTAAAATTTATACTAGTCTAGTATTAGTATTACTAGTTAAATACAAGCTTAGTATTAGTATACTACTAGTATACTAATTAGTATAAAATATACTATTTGTAGTAACTTTTTGACTATAAATAGAATATATAGTTATATTATTCTAAAAATTCTAGAAATATTCTAAAAATATTATTAAATTATTTATAGTAGTATATATATATTAATTAATATTAATAATATTATTTCTTTTAGTTTACTTAATATTCTTTTAGTTACTATTACTTTCTATAAGTTTCTAGAAGCTTCTATAATATACTACTAATAGTAACTATAATTATAGCTATAATAAAGCTATTATATAAGTAAGTATATACTTATATGTTAGTAATCTATTAGTAATGCTATATTATTAAGATTAATAATACTTAGTTAGCTATTATTAATACTTAATTTTATATTATTAATACTAATTAAGTATTAAAAATACTATAAAAACTAATAGAAAGTAATGAAATCCCTAGCTAACTATAAAACTAGGCCTCCCCCTTTACTTAAAGCCCTCGTCTTTCTTTCTCTCTTTATACTAATAAGTATAATTATACTATTACCACCCTTTATCACAACCTCTTTAAAGTACTATTTATATTCTTATAAAGGAAATATTCTTTTATAATGGATTCATTTATTATGGATTTACCTAGTAGGGCTTCTAGCCCTTCCCTTACTCAGTCTACTACTAATATTAGTAGTACTACTAACCTTACTAGTGATAAATTTAAGGACTCTTTATATAATAAAGAGGACTATAAATTAGAAGCTAGTAAGGCTTATATCTTTGAAAACGAGTTATTTATTAGGTCTCTTCTATCTATTAATTATAATAAGGAAAGAGAAATGAAAGTAACTTGTACTATGTAAGTAAACGTTTTATTATATATATATACTAATTAATAACCTATATATATATGTATATATACTATATTTTAATTGTATTAATACTAATATAACTATGGGTGTAATAAAAGCTGGAATGTGAAGGTAGAAGGCTTTCAAACTTCTAACTTTACTAAGCATTATAAAACCTCTCACCCAACTATTGCTTATAACGAAAAATCAGAAAAGAATCTTAAGAAAATTAAGTATTTATATACTAATATTATTATAATATATATGCTAACTTTTATTATAGAATTAGATATAATACCTAGAGAGAATCCTTTTTCTATTATAGAAAGTAGAAAAAGACCTCGAACTAGTACTATTATAGAATTTACAGAAGAAGAGGCTTCTTTAAAGATTTTAAATCTAATAGTAGAAAATAATGTAGCTTTTTCTACTTCAGATTCTAAATCTTTTAAAGACTTATTAAATTATTATAATAAGTAAGTAAATTCTTAATACTTATACTATTTCTATATATATATATATATAGTATCTAATATATCTATAGGTCTAATCCTATTTTAAATAGGCATAAAATTAAAGATTTACTTAATATTACCTATAGTAGATTTCAATCTATTATAGGTAAGGAAATCCTAGAAAATATTAAAAGTTGAGGAAAATTTTCCTTAACTTTAGATATATGGACTTCTACGCCTCAAGATGCCTATTTAGGTATAATATTGAGCTATATTAATAGCGATTTTAAGCTAATATATAAGCTTATAGGTAGGTAAATACCCTGTAAATATAACTAGATATAATACTAATATATATGTATATATATATATATAGTATTTAAAGACCTTAAAGAGGCTCATACTGGCCTTTACATATATGAAGAGATTTTAGATTCTCTTAGAGAGTATAGTAATCTAAAGTTAGATTCTATTTTTAGGTAAGTATATATTATATCTTTTAAAATTATATATACTAACTATAATATAGTATTACTAGAGATAATGCGTCTAATAATAATACGTTTTTAGATTCTTTTGAAGATAATTATAAATTATCTTTAAATAAAGAATTTAAAAACGATATTAGATGTGTTGCTCATATTATTAATATAGTAGTACAAGATATATTAAAAGGTTTTATATCTAATACTACTATAGAAGAAAGATTATTAGATTATACTAATAGAAATATTAGTATAATTAATAATAATCTAATAGTAGAGGATAATATTCTCTCTATAGAAGAGAATCTTTTAAGTAGTAAGTATTACATTCAAAATTTCTATTATATATATACATATATACCATAATTCTATAGGGTTAATTAACTGTATACGTAAAATCTGCGTTATGGTTAAATATACTAGCGAGATAAAAAGATTATTTTTAGAAGGTATAGATAGAGCTAAAAGATCAGGCTCTTTACTTTCTAACTATAAAAAAGAGTTATACCTATAGGTAAGTATTTCTTTTATAACATATATTTATTAAATATCTACTAATAATATTATAGATAATTCTACTAGGTGGAATTCTACTTATAATATAATAAATACTACTCTAGAGCTAAGAGAGCCTTTAGAGTAGATTTTTACTTATACTAGTAATAAAGAGTTTAAAACGCTCTTTTTTACTAAAAGTGAATTTAAAGCTTTAGAAGATTTAAAATCTATATTTGAGATCTTTTTAAAGCCTTCTATTCGCTTATAATCTCAGCTTTATATTAACTTAAGTAAAAGTTCTTATATATTTATAAAATATTTAAAAAGCTTGATGAGTTAATATTAAAGTTTAGAGAAATGAGAAATAGACGACCTGAATTAGTAATATTTAATATTTATTTATATATATACTTATATATTAATATCTTTATAGGCTGCGTATTATACTATCTTATTAGATAGTTTAACTGCAGGAGTAGTTAAACTATCTACTTATTTTGATAAGAAGCTAACTGCTTCTAATATTAATAAATATAAGCCTCATATATCAGGGATGATTCTAGACCCTTACCTAGAGAGTTTAACTATTACATTTTAAATATAATAGTTTATTATATCATTATCATGATATAGAGGCTAATATTATTAATATATCAAAAGAAGAATTTGAACTGTAAGTTTATATATTTATAAATATTATTAAGTATATACGAATTATAGTTAGGGTTAAAAAAGAGAAACAAGAAGTTGAATCTGATAAAGAAATATTAGGTAATAATAGTACTAATAATTCAGATTCATTATCCTGATTAGGTACTTAGTAGTACTTACTTCTAGCCAGAATAGGACTAACTATAGACCCTTGAGGAGTTCCTGCTATGGAGTGAGAATATGTTCTGAATTCCATATAACTAGCCTTCAACGCTCTACGAATCAAATCTAGAAATCTTTGGTCTTTGATCCTCTCCGCTAAAATATTCATTATTTAAAAATTATTTGTTAAGGCGGAAGCTCGGTTTCGCCCTAACGTTGTTTGTGGTTTTATGTAGTTTTACTATATTTAATCTTCTAAAGAAATGAGTTCTATATTAGAACAGAAAATATAGAACTAGAGTATATTGATTATTTTAGAGAGCCTAATGCTTATCCAAACGTAAGTTATTCAATTTATATAATATATATTAATACTATACTAACTATTATTATAGATAGATCCCTTAGTATATTATAAGAATAATTCTACTATTTTTCCTATTTTAGCTATTATAGCTAGAAGATACTTAGGAATTCCTTCTACTTCAGCTCCAGTAGAAAGAGTATTTTCTATTTCTAGTAATATTATTACTAGAAATAGAAATAAATTACATCCTTCTAC